>APFE031305630.1:452-35794 GCA_000404065.3 Pinus taeda
TCCCATCGTGATATTACCGGGGCCCACCACCTTCGTTCGACATTCCGAGGATTCATCCACTTGGCTAACTTCGGGGCATGGCTCTGATACCACTTGTAAGGACTCTAGACACCACATATCTTCACAATTGTATGATATTGTCCACTTTGGGCCTAAGCCCTCATGGATTTGCTTTTGGACTTACCCCAAAAGGCCTCATACCAATGGAGATATTTGTCCATCCTTATATACCCATGATCCACCCCACTTCTAGTCAATGTGGGACTTTGGTCGTATACCCAACATATCAGACCACGATTCTATTTTTATGGAATGGAAGGGTGAGCAAGATGTCAATGCACTACCACTCAAATTTAACCACACATGGCTTGAAGAAAAGGAACAAGTGAACCTGATTCTACACTCTTGGCAACAACTAATTGAGGCAAATCAAATCAATAAGATGGATGCAGTCTCATATAAATTGCATAGACTAAAATCAGAGGTCAAATCATGGGTCTACAAGTGAAAAATGGATCTCTCTCAGGAGATGAATGACATAGAATGAAATTGTTGTTCTGATGGATCCCACTCTTCCTGGTTTCTTCTCGGAACAAATAAAGAAGACAATTTTGGAGCTTACTGTCTGGAATAATAATATGCTAAAATTCTAGGAAGATGAATGAAGGCTCAAAAGAATATTGGCCCATATTTAGGGAAGTTATAAGAACACCCAATTCTTTCATAAGGTAGCATCTAAAATGAAAAGCACTAATGCAATTTGGTATATTTGAAATGCAAAAGACAGATTGCTCACATCTCTGAAAGACATCCATTAAGAGGCTATCAATAATTATAGTAGACAATTCACAACATTAGATGTATCTTACATTGAAAATCAATTGGAATTGGTCAACTTATTCCCCTGTATGGTCAAAGAAGAAGATATTGAGTGCATGGATATGCCCATCTCTTCGAAAGAGCTACAAGATGTGATGAAAGAACTTGCAAAGGATAAAAGTCCAAGTCTAAATGGATAGCCAATGGAACTATTATATTTTTCTTTGATTTGAGGGGATCAGAGCTCTTTGAGATGGTGGAGGAGTCTCGTCTTCAGGGACACATTCTAGGTGTTATCAATTCCTCCTTTCTCACTCTTATACCTAAAAAAATCTAATTCATCATGTTTTTCTGATTACAGACCAATCTCACTTTGTAATGTGGTATATAAGATGATCTCTAAATTAATTGATAACCGACTTAAGAAAATATTGTTTAAGCATATTACTCTAGAACCGTTTGGTTTCCTTGCAAAAAGAAGGATCCAGGACATCGTTGGAATCACACAAGAATGTATTCATTCTATTAAAACTTGTAAATTAAAATCTTGTATTATGAAGATTGACCTTATAAAAGCCTATGATAAGGTCAACTGAGATTTTCTCAGGATGATTCTACACAGATCAACTTCCCCTGTAGATATATTAATCGGATCATGGCTTTTTTCTTGACAATGAACTTAGTTGTGTTAATCAATGGGTTGCCAACCAAATTTTTGCACATATTTAGATGACTGAGACAAGGTTTTGCACTCTTTCAACTATTATTCATCTTGGTTATGGATGGGCTTAGTAGAGGATTGAGAAATGCTAAGGATGCAGGTAGAATCATTGATTGCAGGGTCACAAACAACATATATTTGTTCCATTTAATGTTTGTAGATGACGTCATAGGTCTTGGTGAGGGGAAACTCTCAGAATGGGAAAATTTTCATCAAATTATTACTAAATTTGAGAATTATTTGGGACTCATCCTACATAAAGTTAAATTAGAAATCATCTAGATAGTATTGAGGAGGAGGTCACTAAAAATATTATAGAACTCTTTGGGATCAAGTTTAGAACACTGGCTGGAGGTTTCAAGTACTCGAGCTTCCATTTGAAGCCTAGCAACTATGAGAAGCAGGATTAGAATGAATAAATTGTCCTTGTGGGAAAACAAATGGCTTTTAGTAAGATGATTATGATTGAGGTAGTTCTACAAGGCATCCCAATCTATTGGTTGCAATTGTTTCAATTACTGATGTCAGTCATCCACATAATTGACTCTATTATTGCAAATTTTTTATGGGCTTACACCGTAAGAAAAAATATGTTTGATCTTTCTAAACTTACTCTATTTATAGGCCCATTGTGGAAGGGGGTTGGGGAATTAATGACACCAAACACTTCAATATTTTTCTACTTTCCAAGAATTTGTAGAGGACTTTAAAGGGCACTGGTATTTGGTAGCACATTTTTAGTGAGAAATACCTTAATCACACTAATATGGAAGAATGGGTCTTAGCTGGGGCACTAGAAAAGAACAAGCATATTTCATATGGCACAAATTGATGAAATCAAAGCCATGGTTGTGTGGCAATCTTAGACGGGCAGTCGGTTTTGGAAATAAAATTCACATAGGTTTAGATATTATTATTGGATTGGATGGTGACATATATTCTCTCCTCCATTATTCATTTTCTACATAGGCATGGGATCTTTACCTTATCACATATTGGTGGCCTGCAGAGTTTTGTTTATCCCATGACTCATTGGCCGCATGCAAATGAGTTAGCTCTCCCTCTAGAGCTCATTGGTGAATGGGAAGCATACAGATCCAATTTATGCAATTAGGGGATTACTCTGTATGAGAAGGTAAACATGCTCACATGGGACGACTTTTCTTATTGAGACAATATCTCTGCCAAAGAAGTTTATTCGTACATTACCAATAGGAATCGATAGGACCATGTCATAGATTGGTTGGACCGTATGTGAATGTGGGAGGTTCCCCCTAAATTGAAATGTTTCACTTGGTTAGTTTTCCATAATAGAATTATTACCTAGGAAAATCTTGTCAAGAGAGGATTACAGGGCTCGGGTATCTATTCTCCCTATATATCAACATATGAGGACGTACTACATCTTTTCTTGAGATTTCCACTCATGATTTCCATTTAGGAGGTCTTTGCTTCCCTTAAGATCATCCCACAAGTGGATAGATCTTCTATTGCAACATGTATCATGAGCTAGACAAATTTCTATCAAGAGTACATGGCTATATCATTATACATATTTTGGGGAATATGACACCGTAGAACAATTACATTTTTGAAAATAAATCCCTTGAGTTGAGATCCACCTCCCTGAACACAATTTCCTACTTCATGGAAATTTGTCCATGGGGGCGAGTTTGCCATAAGTGCAGTTGGATTTATAAAAGCCTTGATGATGTTTTCCCCAGTTGAATTTTTGGACAGATCCTCTGCAAATGGAGCATGTGGGTGTGGTGTTGTTGTAATCTTTAGACCCTCCCAATCCTTCCATTTCTTTTGCTCTGGGGGGTCTGGCTCCAACATCTGAGCTAAGGTGCTTGCTCTATGGGGGGTGATGCGATGTGCATCCTGGCTATCTGTAAAGGCAATTTATTTCATTGGGGACTCGAATATTGTCGTAGATTAGACTAAATTCCAATCTACTCTTCATGTGCCAAGTTTGTTCCACTGATTGGAGAAAATCAAATAATTGATGGATTCTTTTAAATCCATCTCCTTGAGCCACATATTTTGTGAGTATAATTCTACAACATACTTACCTTATAAGTGTGGGTCTTTTGTTTTGGTTGGGCTGTTGGAAAACATTAATTACAACCAACCAACGTTATGCATTAACTATATTAGGTAGTAAGTCTTCTCGAGAGTTCAAGAGGTTGTCTCGCAGCTTCATGAGACTTCAGATAGCTTCCCAAAGAAGTCACTGTCATCAACAATCCAGAAGCTTCATCACAATGTATAAAATGCCTTCTCTGGCAATATAAATTTTGAGTTTGTGGTGTGATATGTGTTCTCTGATATGATATCAGAGCTTAGGTGAGCTGTGGGAGAGGCATCCTTGTGTGGTGAGACTAACAACTAGAGCTATCAGCTAGGTGGTTGTGAAGGGAAAGGAGTCAACCCTACTATTGGCACTGATTAGAGAGCGTCAGTGATAGAGAGTCATGGACCTAGGTGTAGTGTGGTGCGACTAAGTTTTTTGTGAAGACTGTATTGTGGAAGTGAATTCAAGAGGTTGTTGTGGAAGCACATACAAGAAGTTGTTGCAACTTTTAGTGCAGTGTATTGATCTTGTGTGTGTGGAGCTGGACAGAACGTGAAGTGTCTTTCTTGGCCTGGTGACAGAGAGGAGTTTTCTGTTGATCGTGGAGTGTTCTCTGCTGGCTGTGAGTGGTTGTTGAGAGTAAGTTGAGGAGTAATCCAACATGGTGCTTTGTTTTTTTCGATTTTGTAGAACTATTCTACTGGAATTTTAGATCAGATCTAGTGGGATCTTGGCTCATAGCTGTTTCTTTCTAGTATGGTTGCAGGTTTGAGTTGAGTCCCATATCGAGTCCTTGGTAGCATCTACAGCATGCTGGGTGTAATATGGAGATCAGTTTTTTATAGCTTCGAAATAAAAATAAAACATGAATAACTGTGAGGAAAGGGGATCATTAAAGGCGACATAAATCACTGGCAAGGAGGAGAAAATCCCTACGTTGCTGCGCTGTTGTGAGACTGCGTGACCTATATAAGGTCGAAGAAGGCGTGGAGGTGTTGTTGTAGAGTCAAGAAAAATGTCATTGTGGTGGGGTTAAGAGGTGTGTGCATGTGTGGAGCTAAGGGCCGTTGTGAGAGCTGTTGGAAAGCGCTGGCATCTGTCTGATTGAGCACTGAGCCGAGGTCACGGTCATGATTGCTGTAAGAGATGCGAAATTGCTGAGCAGTTGTTGAGTGAACGCTGAAGAGAATTGGAGGAGCAACTGTAAAGATTTGCATTGCAGAGCCTTTGGTCGTGCCTGGGTGCTGTCACATGCATCTATAGGTAAATTAAGAGAATTCATGAGATAATTCCCCATTTCGTAATTATTCCAAAGCATTTGTGTACCACGTGGAATAGTCCACTCTTAGTTACTTTTCAAAGTAATGAAACTTGTGGTATAATGTTTTTTGCGACCCAAGTTTAATAAGGTAAATGGTAAAGGTGTTATAAAGATTGAATTTGTGGAAAATAAATTGCACATGGAGAGATAAGAGGAGAATTTTTTTTTTTTAATTGGTCAAAGGAGTTTAAAAAAGGAAAAAGAATTGTTAATTTGCATAGTGTGTAAAATTAAAATTGTGGTGGTTGAATTTTAGTGTGGTTGCTCGGATCTGAGATGGCACCTTCCCTGAGCTAGTGTTTTCTAGTTGTTGTTGCAGACTTACAATTAAACTGGAAGAGCGTTCGCAAACTTACAATTAAACTGCAAGAGCATTCACAGGCAAGAGGTATGGCTGAGTGCTAGCTCTTGTGCTTGTTGAAAGAGTATATGTGTGCTTTTGCCCAGCATAAGGAAGTTTAGAAATGAATGGAATAATGTTTGATAGTGATATTTTTGATGATGTTTTTTCGAAGAGTCCATTTGGAAGTATTTTTGGCTTGAGTAATATTTTTTATGTAGGTAGTATTTTTGAGTCAGAATAATTATTTGATAAACGTAATGGTTTTATTCCTGCAATCACTAAGAGCAGAAATCACTTCTCCCGAAATTTGATTGGATCCGCTTCTAATATGGCTATGATAGTGGAGGATACGACCATGGATATTGTTAAGAGGCCTCACATGTTCGAAGATGAGTGCGTTTTGGTGGATGAAGAGGAACTTGGTCGCATACTTTAGAAGGCTCCTTGTGATGGAAAGTGGGGAGAGCATGAATCAAATTACCTTGTTTTCATTATTCAGGATGTTACCTTGCATCCCAATCTAGAGGAGGTTGTTAAGTACGTAAGAATAAAGAAGTTGAAGGAGATCGTGAGGAAAGTAAAAAAGGTGAAGATGAAACTGCATCAACAAATGAACAAGCATGGACCCTTTAGCAAGAAAGCAAAATGAAAGATGTGTTATCAAATCATGTGTTATAGAAATTATAGATTATGTTTTAAGCCTAGCTGAGACTTAGACCAGCAAACATGTCAATTAAGAGTATGTTTGTGTCTTATGAATTGTGATATAGGGTATTTTGTGTGTTTTTATGCGGTTGGAATTGAGGGGGAATGTTGGAAAACATTAATTCCAACCAACCAACCTTCCACGTTAATTGTATTAGGTAAGGAAATGTTCTCGAGAATTTAGGAGGTTGTTTTGTAGCTTCTGGAGACTTCAGATAACTTCCCGATGAAGCCACTGTCACTGACAATCCAGAAGCTTCATCACGATGTATAAAATGATTTCTATGGAAATGTAAATTCTAAGTTTGTGGTGTGATCTGCATTCTTTGATATGGGTAGGTTCAATAATGGGTCCATGCACAATTCTGGGGCCTTCTTCCTTTAGCGATGGATCTATTTTTGTCATTAGGCACACACAATACTCTATTTTTGTTTCTCTGTATATGTTTCTCATATGGTATATGTTTCTCTAGTGGATTTGTTGTTACTTGGATCTTGTACTTTCTTAGACTGGTCCTGATGATTTTTGCTTCAGTCTTGTGGCTTTGGTTATCGAGAGTCATTTTATTCTTGAAAGATTTATTTCTTTGATGGCTTACAAAGAAGAACCATTTTTAATAGTATTACAAATATAAATCAATACACAACTAGAAATCAATATGCATGTTACAAATGTCTATTTTCTTAATACAAAAAAAACAACTTTTTATAAACATAAAAGTTGTTAAATATGGAGAGTTTCTTTGGAACTTTCTACAAGCAGAAATAGACTTTGCCTGAGTTCAAAAATTCCTAAAAAGGGCGTGAATTGTGGTTTATTTTGGCTAAAAACTAGCGTGTTATCCACAAAAATTTGGAAACAAAAACCAAGGACATGACCAGTTGGTTATTCATTAAAAAACGAGGACATGATCGATTGGTTAATAATTCATTCATTAGATTATATACACAATTTATTATAGAAGCAAATGAAGTGAAGAACTATATTTTGGGCTCAATATGATTTGTTGTTTATTTATTTGGTTAATAATTTATTAATTAGATTATATACACAATTCATTATAAAAGTAAATGAAGTGAAGAAGTATATTTTGGGCTCAATATGATGTGTTGGTTATTTATTCATTGGGTTATATAGACAATTCATTCTAGAAGCAAATGAAGCAAAGTATGTGAAGTAGTTATAGAAGCAAATTAAGTGAAGTAGTTGTAGCAATTGTAGAAGAAAATGAAGTGAAGTAGCTATATAAGCAAATGAAGTGAAGTAGTTGTAGCAATTGTTGTAATAGAGCGTGATTTAGCAACTCACTTTGTTGATCACTCATCATAATTGTACCAAATTAGGATAAGACTTGGAAAATGTGCATCAGTTACATATAGCTAAAATCAATTATACTCAAGAATCAATACCTCTTCCATGGACTGATAATATATTAGATAAATTAGAACATGTAAAATACTTCACCAAATTGACCTTAAAATTGGATACTGCTAGGTACAAATCAAAGAAGAAGACACCTAGAAGACTACCTTCAAAATGGAAAGGTTTGTATGATTTATTTTCATGTCATTTGGTTTATATAATTTACCATCTAGATTTATGAAACTCATGGATGTTGTATTACGTACATATCTAGATCCATTTGTCATAGTCTATTTGGATGATATATTAGTTTATAGTGCTACAATGGAGGAACATATCTCACATCTTATGCAAGTGGCAAACTTTTTGAAGAAGCACTTGTGTAGACTAACCTTAAGAATGTGAGTTTGGCCAACAATTTGGTTTATTTGGGGTATTTGATTGGTGGAGAGGAGGAGGCCATCATGAAGTAGTCTGTTCCTACAAATGTCTCTGAAGATAGGAGCTTGGTTGGGTGACACAATATTCGTGAAATTTCATAGCTCCAATTTTAGTAGTAGTTACACCACTCCATGCCATAACAATGAGTTGTAATATTTTCTAGGGGGGGAAGAGTTATTGGAAGGCTTTTGATTAGTTGAAAAGAAATATTAGTTAGGCACCTTCTCTCACCTTACCAAACTTGTAGAATTCTTTCAAAATAGAGATAGATGCAAGTGGGTATACCATGAGAGCAATTTTAAAGCAAGGAGGAAGGCCTACATATTATTCTTTTGAAATATTTCATTGGGAACTTCTTGACTATATTACCTATGACAAGGAGTTATGCTAGGTCAATTACTAAGTAAACTAACGTGTGTTCTACTTGTCAATCCAGGTTTGTAGACTTGGAAGCATGTCCAAAATATATGGATTTCAGGTGAAGTCAATTTAGGAAGGCAAGACTATAAGGTTAAAGGAAGTGCATATTACAAATATATTCTAAGTTCTAAAAAACTAAAAAGTTTCTTTTTCAAGATGCATCAAGCAAAAGAAGAGGCTCCTAACTTAGGAGGTCTTGGTTGTCCTTCCTCACAATTATACTCCAGTAACATTATCATTGCATCAAATAAAACTAGAATACAAGAAATAATACAAAAAAAAAGAAAAAATGATGATTTTAGCTATGAATCATAACTTGATAGAAAGAGAATTTAAATTAAATTCTTCTTTGTCCTTTCATATGAAAATTTGAATTTAAACTAACATCATCCAAAATCACACAAAAAGCATCACACATCTAAATAACTGAATTATAAATCTGAAACAAGAAATAATGAAATTAAAATTTTGCTAATGTAATCAAAGTGTACTTAGCTTGGTATGGGGGCCCTCCAACCTTGCCTTGTACACCTAAGGAACTCTCAACTAAAACTAACTTATGAAAATATCCACAACATAAACATCAACTTAGAACAGAAGAAATTATTCTTCAAATTATCAAAAAGTCTCCAATAGTCTGAATACAAATTACATACTTTGAATGGTTTATGAAATGTGTTTAAATAGGCAAATCATAAACAAACTTTGCTATAATGGTTGTAATAGCCTTATCTATCATAATCCATCCATACAGGTCGAAATCATCAAGTCTGGTTCACAAAATTAGGAAAATCCCACAAAATAAGAAATCTGTGCCTTTTTACTAGGGATTTCTAAATGACAGATCGAGTTTGACCAGTGTTGACTGGGCCTATGTTTGGTCAGTTTGACTAAACCAATAGGTGTTCCTTTATCTGTGGTTCCCAAGATTTCCAAATATGTACTTAGATCTCACCCAGGTGTCCTACACATATGACTTTAATGGAGCTATTACGAGAATATTTAATGCAGTCCAAATTTACTCTTAAAACCCAATTTTTACAAAATTTTCTAAAAATTGGCAAACTTAATTTAGTTACTTGTGTTGGACACCTAATCCTTAATGGGTTAGTGTGGAAGCCGAATGGACAAAAGGAGTCCAAGAGACCTTGGGATGTGAAACCCAATGGTCACAACATGTAATATAAATGTAAATCATTTGTTAATAAAAATGTACTCTCATGATTTATCCTTCATATTCTCTTTGTTGCCCATGTGTGTTTAACATGGTATCAGAGCAGGCGATTGTTGGTCCTGCTCCAATTTGAGCCACTTGTTTTGTGGTCTCTATATATATGTCAGTTCTGCCTTCCTCATAATCAGAATTGAGCAGAATTGCCACCTTATAAAGAGTTTTACTGTGTGCAGACCTGCCAGTTCTGCCCATTACCTGTAACGCTCCATTAATTCATTGTCTGCCAAAAATCTGTTGCCTATCCTACCTGACCTCTGGCACTGTATATGCTGCACCTAACTTTGGCTTTTAAGACTCTCTTTTGCGTTACCTCCGCCCTCTATCTGCCATATTCCATTTATAAGACCTGCGCCTGACATTCACCTGACATGGGAATGTTTGCGCTTGACATTCACCTGACAGAGGAACATTTGCGTTGTTCATCCGAATAAGTTGATTGCTCTCTGGCTGTCCTGACATAGAATCCATAAACGATTCATAAAAGCGCTATCCATACGGCCTTATCTGATGACTGTTGTGCCTCCACACAGGACTGTCCATACTATGATTGTGATTGAAATCATCTCTAATTTCTAAACCCTGCGTGCCCTCCATTGCCGACAAAATACTCTCATTCCACCGCACAAAGGTTTCACTAGAGGCTTTGCCATATCCAAGAGAAGGTTGCGTGGGGAATCCATTGAACTTCCGGATCTGTGCTGCGACTCTGTTTCAAAACCGCGCATGAGATCTTGCGTTCAAACCGTCGACGTTCTAACCATACAAGAAAATGTTGTTTCTTGGATTCAATAATCCAAGGAGAAATGGATTTGGGATGATAGAGTTACTTGTGATCTCCAAGCCTCGGCAGGTGAGAATAGCAAATAATTGCAAAAAATTTCATTATATGATGGGATTGTCCGCCAGCTAGTTCCGCATGCATTTCTGGAGAGTCGGGGATAGCTTTAGCTCTCCTCTCCAAATCTCAGGATGGCAGATTAAATATGTTTGTTGGGTGTTGGTTTCAAAAACTGTATTCGTTGGTGGCTGACTCCCAATCTAAGGGAAGGTTTGGGTTTTTCCGTAGTTATGCAAATACTTCTATTTCCCAATGTAATATATATTTTGAAATGAGGTCATCTCCGATGGGCGACTGGTAGTGGTGGAAAAACATCTATTTCCCTACTAAAAATATAACTTCGTGCATTTATTCATATTGATGTGAAGTCTGCGTATATATATTTTTCATGGCTTATAAGATTCAATAATCGATAATCTGTATCAAGGAAGCTACTATTAGTGGTTACAAAAGTAGACTTTGCAATCAGTTCAACTGACACGGGTTGCCATTTTGGAGATAAATGTCACTTTGCTCATGGGGAGAGTGATTTGCGTTCATCTAATAATATCAGCGCTTCCAATCGTAATGGAGTTCCGATGCAATCATCACCAGCAATATATGATAATGGTCCACTAGCAACAGTATCCAACCTAGCGAGTTTTGTAGATACAACTGCATATGGAAACTCAGCGTCAGCAGCTGCATATGGAAACTGAGTAGTCTATTCTGCTAACACATTCCCAAGTTCACAGAGTTATGCTGAGCCCACTCCACCATGTGTGGCAAGTTCTATTGATACATTGATGGTTAGTCTGCACCCGCCTTACAAGTTTGTCGATGCAGCACTATCTTTGAAATCTCTGCGTTATTTTCTCTCTACATTTAGACAAAGCGTTATTTGTTCTCTGCATTATTCTTTCTCTGCCTTTTTGGACAAAGAGTTCTCTGCTTTCTGCATTTAACAATTTAGGCTGCTCTGGGCTGTCCAGTGAATTGAATGTTATACCTACTGTCGGACTATGCATTGATTAAACTATGAAGTTGTGGAACCTGGGTTGAATTGAATATGATATGCGTTTGATTGCATCTTTGAGACCTCATAACCGCTCTCAAAAGTTGAAAGGAAGTGATGCCTTCAATGATCCCTGTTTGAGTGGTGTTTATCAAAAAATTTTGAACCAGAAGATTTGTTGCTCTTGCCTGGGCTTGCCTTTCACTTCTCATAGAGACGCTTGGGTCATGGCAGAGGAAATTATGATCTTTTTCTCAAAAATTAGTTGGAGCTCGCCGAAAAAAGAGGTTGGAAACCACCTTTGAGAATTGCATTGACATACTCTACACAAATATTGGACAAACCAATCCTTGTTTCTCCACATGATGTTCTCGTAGATGCTCTTGTTTCACCATCTAGTGTGCTCAAACCTCAAAATCATTGCACTTTTTTGTACAAGCTGTTTGAAAGGGTGGACATTTCAAGTGAGAATTATTGAAGAAGTAAAATTGGGAGAATGGTTTTAAGGTCAAGTTAGAGTTTTGAATGTTGTGTCCATGTTGACATGAACACCCATAATCTCGATGCACAACAACCATGTGTGAGCTTTGAAGCAGCGTGGTTGGCTTTGGTGGTCTGTTTTGGTAACCAGTGTGGCATTGTATTTAAGACATTCGGAGATTGTTTTTGGTTTTGGAAAACTCCACTTCGGCGCAATTTCTGTGTTGTTTGGTCTTTTACTCAACAAACTTTGACAGGGTTTTACTACTATTGGGGGCCAGTTCATCGCTATTATTTACAGGTTTTGCTAGACGAAATAGAGTTTCTGCGCCATTGTATTAAAGAAAGAGGTTTTGCATGTCTTAAATTTCCGGGTTTTTAATTTGTAATTTTCCAAAGATCTGGACACCTAGAAGAATTGTGAAATATTTTGTAATTCTATAATTTTCCAAAGATCTGGATGCCTGGAAGAATTCCTCAAAAAAGAAGAAGAGAAAAAGGCAGAGTTGTTTTAGTACTCTTTTGTTGTAAGTGAAAATGGCTTTAACTAGTGATGTATTAGATTTATTAAATACCTTGATATATTCCACTGCTGATGGGAAGGTAAACATCAACAAAGACACTCTCTGTGACATTCAGACCTGCCTATATAATGCACAGGAAAATATCGATTTTTTTGCAGCTTGAATCACAGCTACAGCAAGAAGAGCTACATCAAAATAGACATCATTCTAAACATGTTTCTGTTCAGAACGTTGAGACTGCAACCCATCAACAACAAGTCAATAATGTTATAATTCATTCAGATTTACTACCCAATAAAGCAACAGTTGTACATGCAGATGTAGAAACTCAGTCTACACTTCCCAAGCCCATCATCAAATCTTGGGAACAACTTGTCCACAACAAGCACAGAACTGGTCTTGGATATGACAAGGACTTGTCCTTTCATATTCTAGACTACGCCAAGCCCATTCAGTTTCAGAGTGCTGGATTCATTCATGACAGTTCACCTGCTCCTCATGACAGTTCACCTCCAGCTGTTCCAGACTCTGCCTCTCTTCCACAGCCACAACAACAACAACAACAACAACAGATTGTGAAATGCCAACATTGTGACCGAGTTGGCCATTTGAAAGATCATTGTTTTGATCTTCATCCATGTAAGCACTGTCTAAAACCAGTCATTCTTCACATAGATCTTCAGAAATAAACGTCTTGCAAGAACAAGGATTCCTCTTGGATGGATCGCTTCTTGGCAATGGGCATCAACAGCCAAGAAGATATTCCAAACACATGTTAGAACTTGTTCCAGAGTATTGAAAAATCTTGTAGTTCCATCATCTCACCTTGTATCTGACAGGGGGGGAATGATGGTCATCTACAAGCTTCAAAGTCACATCAAGCGAGCCTGAGCCACAACCTGTCACACCAGATTCAGAGTTGTAGCCAGAAACAAAGATACCCGTGAACATGCCTTCAGTTGGCAATCTGGGACACTTCCTCTAGCAGAAGACTTCAACTTCTTTCTAGTTTCGGAAGAATTCCAAGAACAAAATTGAGAACACTTCCTCTAGCAGAAGACTCCAGCTTCTTGCCAGTTTTGGAAGAGTTCCAGGAATTGCATTAAGCATTCCAAAGTTGTTGGTCATCCTTAAACCATCACAGGTTGAGACTTCCCTTTTCAGGTTGAAGTTCTCCCTTGTATGCGGGGTGAGACGTCCCTTTATTGGTTGAAGGTTTCCCTCTTCAAAACAATAGGAGCACTTCCTCTAGCAGAAGACTTCATCTTCTTGCCAGTTTTCGAAGAGTTCCAAGAACTGCACTAAGCATTCCAGTGTTGGTGGCCATCCTTAAACCACCACCCTTTATACCAACATTTCAGAGGGCACATGCATTTTTTGCACATTTTGTATTACAAATCTCTTCTTGGACACATACATAACCCTTCGGATTAAGGGGGGGAATGTTGGACACCTAATCCTCAATGGGTTAGTGTGGAAGCTGAATGGAAAAAAGGAGTCCAAGAGACCTTGGGATGTGAAACCCAATGGTCACAACATGTAATATAAATGTAAATCATTTGTTAATAAAAATGTACTCTCATGATTTATCCTTCATATTCTCTTTGTTGCCCATGTGTGTTTAACAAATTGAATATGTAAAATATGACTAAAATGAGGCATATATAGGTGAAATAGGATGGAATATGGTGGTAAATAAATAGGTTTAGGATAGGAAAAAATGACCAAAATTGAAGGCCAACATCTTCCCCTTGCTGATGTTCAAGCATGTCCTCATGCTTGTCTTTGTCTCATTGATATTTTGCCTTTGCATGCTGACCTCCCTCTTGTTATGCCTATGGATCTACTTCCTGATGTAGAAGCCTTTACTTGTGCTGGTTCAAGAAATATAATAACCCTCTCCATTTCCTCCTCTGTCAATTCAATTGGAGCACATCCAAGGATTAACTAAACTCTTTGCCATGTGAATCATGTCCATTACCATACTTTTGGAGATGTGTCTAAAAGCTTTCTTTGATTTGGAAAGAGGGTATTAATTTCCTTTATCTGAACCCTATGAATGTCCTTATGCAACCCATTCCTTTGTATCAACCAAACTATAATTTCCATTTCTTAATGCCAATAACCAAAACCACTCTTTTTGCCCAATTCATGATATTGATAGGACATGAAATTTTTAAAAATCTTTCCAAAGTAATGATCATTCAATTCTAGCAATGCCAGTGAAGTTGAAGCAATTTGCACATAAAGTTACATTGTACAAGTAGTAGCAATTTTTTTAACCATTTTCTCTTAAACTTCAAACTGATTTTATTTGAAATTTTTGCCAAAATATTTCTACCACTCGATTGCTTCCCTTCACCAAAAATTGGAAATACCCTCATCACGGATTTTGAGAAAAAGACAAATTGGATGTAGGTGGCACTGCTTGATTTCTTAAAAAATACAAATCGGTTTAACTTGAATTTTACCGTATCTATTGATCTCACAATGATGCATCCCCCTGCTAAGTTTCATGATAATCCAATGCATGAAATAAAAGAAAAATGGGAAATGGTTGTAGGTGATGATGGTTGATTTCTGGAAAAATGAAATTTCTTTTGGCTTGAACTTTTATGGGTTTATTCATCTTATATTAATGCATCTCCCCTCAAAAATTTGCATCGAATGGATATACAGTTTAAAAGTAATTAACAATTTTTGAAAATGCAACTATTTTCTTACCAAGACTCTGCAATATCTCTCAAAAATTATGAACTAGAATGTTGATTTGCTGGATTGTAATGTCAAATTTCTGAGCTGAGACACTGCCTCTATTTTTGCTTCTTGTTGAGATAAGGCTTTATTTTAATGCTTTGAAAACACCCTTTCTGGAAAAATGCTTGGTCAAAATTATTCTGAGAACAATCTTTTGAATACTACCCTTCTTTATAATTGAGTTCTAGACACCTAAATGTTTGATTTTAACCTTCTCTACCTTCAACTTTTAAAATCAACACCATACTTATTCCAGAAATCAAATTCTGGAAATGTACTCATGCTGGAGAAATCAAAATTCTGGAGATTTACTCATCTAGAGAAATTGAAATGCTGGAGATGTACTCATCTGGAGAACTCGAAATGTTGGAGAATGGTCAAATTAACCATTGCATGCACTCATTAATTCACTGCTTGTTCAGAAGTCAATTTTTAGAAGGAAATCTGTTTTTTTTAATACCCTTTCTCAGAAATCAAAATCTGGAGCTAGAGAAATCAATTCTTGGAAAATAGAAAAGAAAATCAGCCTACAGGGCGATCACAATTCTACTCAGCGGCATAATCCTTTTTATGACAAGGCATTCACTTTCAACTTAGCAACTATTTTTCCCACGCAATCTACAAAATAAGGGTTGAAAGAACCAGGAAAATATCCCAAATAGCAATGAATTTGAGAAAACTGTTTGCGATGAGCCTAATTGGGTTCATTCTGAAGAAAACCAATGTTTTCATTTTTCAAATTTCATTTTTGTTTGCTCAAAAAATAAATAAATTATTGGCTTCTTAAAAATTTTGAATTTTTAAAACTATAGTTGAATTCAATGTTTTCTAGAAGATATGGTGCCTAAATCCTTACTTGTTACCTCCACTGGCAGTCGGCTCAATTCGTTTTATCTTTGACTGCACAGGTGTTTGTTGCTTCTTGAGAAATCAAAATCTTGGAGGAAATCAAATTTTCTTTACCATACACAGTCCATCTTGAGTAACAAAATTGACTTTTTCTTTACTACAACAGTGTATTTACAGGATGAAATCGATTTATGGAAACACACATATATCTCTCAGTTTTAACACTGAATTCACTCACCAACAACTCACACTTTTTTCATAATTTTTTTAGAGCTCATTTATTTCGTTATCAACGATGTCACTTGGAGTTTCAAACTCAAATTTAGGTAGCCAGTTGCTCTTAAAACTTGGAGTTATTATCTATGCTGACAATAGTTTTTATTATTTTTTATTTTATTTTTAAACTTAATTGAATTTTACTCCTATCCAAACTCAAACACTAAGATTTCAAGTGATTTAGGGGATTTGTATCTCACAGATTGATTCCAGAGTTCTGGTTAATGTAACTCTTCATTTTTCATGGAATTGTTCACTGATTCACCTTGATTTAAGTCGATTTCATCTTGACTGAATTTATAAAATCGATTTTACTTCTAGGTTTTAAAGCTTCCTCCCTGACTTTTTTAGGGCTATGTTTATCCTTCATTTCTCCTTTTTCTTCTCGATTGTATCACTCGCTTCCTTCTACCTTTTTTCTGAAAGTTCGTTGCCTCCTTAAGCTTCTGCGTTGACAAAATGGCGATCTTGAACAACATTTTCACTGTGTTTTGGTGCTTATAGGTGCAACTGCGTTTGTATTTACTGTAGCTCCTAAATAGAAATTGAATTTTTTTTTATAATTACATTTGGTATATAAGTACCATATGTCTTATACATTTTTATTTTTATTTTTATAATTGATTTTTATAACCATGAGTATTTGTAAAGGACTCAATTCCCTTTGTATGAATTTTTTTTAATTCCATTTGTATGATTTTGTTTTTCAAACTTCATTATGATTTCATGCTAAAATGGGCCTTTTAGATGTATCATTCTTGTTGTCTTTCTAGTGATTTCAATGATCCTTTCAAAGTCCTTTTGGAATGATATATCATATCTCCATGTTTTCTACTTTTTCATGATGTAATCCATATGCCCTTTTAATGATTATTCTTGAAGTGCCTTTTGAAATGACCATTTCAAGGTCATTTCAACCAAAAGAAAATAGAATAATGCATCATGATTTCATAGTCCTTCATGCATTATAGCTTCTTATTTCAATCATATCTTGTTGCTATTTTTGTGACACTAACCATGCATTCTATGACTTGTTTTTGCAGAAAAGATTTGTAGGCAAAGATGCTAATCCTTCTTGTTTTGTAGGAAATTTTCCAAGAGGCAGAAAATTTTTGGCCCAAAAGAGAGATGTGGCCAAAACGTTTGGTCAAAAATACAAATGAATATGGTTGAGTGAATGATGAATCAATGAATGTAAGGTTATAATAAGGTTAATGAATGTAATAAGGTGAATGAATAATGTAAGAGGTAAATGTATATAATGTAGGGTGATGTAGGATATAGGGTAATGTAGGATAATGCAGGATGATATATACATGGATAGAGGTATTGCATATTCAAGTTTAAACTAGTTTATCAATCTTAGAAAAAATTTCAAAATCAAAGGGATTAAGAATACTTTAAACTTATAGTACCTTCATTTTGCTTGATAGCTCATTGTCAATGCTTTTCTTCTGTTGATGATGACCTTAGCTCTTTTATCAACACTTGACCTTTTGCTAATGATGATGATACTTTGACCTCAAAATGAATTCTGTTGAATGATTTTTGCTAGATTGTAGATGCTTGTAGTTGCTTCTCAGGTCCCTTTGATTTTGATTTTGTTAAAGTCCCTTACTGATAAATATTGATTATGACGTCTCAGGTCCTTTCTGTAATACAACTACTTGACATTAAACCAGTTGCATAGTTTGTTGGTTTATTATGAATCTTCCCCCTTGATGATCTTGAGACTTGTCCTCAAGTCTTTGAATTTTGGAGGATGATTTTGCAAAATGAAATTGAAAAACATCAAAGGGAATTCATATTGGCCAAACAAGTTGGTTTTCCAATATAAATTCGAGTTTGTATTGTGCCAATATCCTAGATTTTCACAACCAAACTCCTTTATTATTTTTTATTTTTGATTTTCTTTTCTAGATGGGTATAATGGTGTAGGGAAGTATGGAAAGCTTGTGAAAGTTGAAGTCATGATCTAGGAGTAGATGGATAGCTAGATAATAGATCTGGACTTCAATATGGTAGATCCAAATGGTTGTGAGGCTTAGCATACAATATGGTAGATGAATGAAATCTTGAACAATGTGGCTTATAAAAGGCTTCTTTGGCAATGGATGTGACCTGTAATGGTACAAAAATTGACTTTTTATTCTGAGCTTCATGCCTTTTTCCTCAATCTCGATTCATGTTGTAGGGTTGTTGGTGTTGTTGGCCAGCAACTGAAAGCAAGCTTCAAGAGTTTTGAGTTTCTTTGAATGAAATCAAAATCAAGTGAATTATACTTTAATTTGACTTGGATATTTTATTTTCATATTCATAGATATGAATTTTTAAAGGTTGGCTTTAAAAAGTCCTTCATCCATGGAGTTCACTCCTTAATTCTTCTTATGACCTGTAAAAACATAGCATTTGTCTGTAACACAATATTAGATGATGGAGGAAGAGAGGTGTAAATTATCTCTTCATACAATAAATATGTAAAATAATTACAATTATTTCTTAAAAGACAAGTCCAAAGATGATATACAAAGAAAATTCATTTGTTTACCCTTGAGGAATGGTGGCCAACCTAGACCTCCTAGCAGTATTTTGTTCACAAAATATTTATTTTATGTCTAACTAGAGTGATTCCAAAGACAAGTTAAATTTAATTCATATGGCTACCTCTAGTATAAACAGGTTTTCAAAATGGTTTAAAATGATATGCTAAAAATTATGAAGAGTAACCTGTTTGATAGCGCTGCTTGTGAATTGTTTACTAGACCAATGGTCACTATTTGGAGTGTAAAGTTTTTGTTAAAGATCGGATCAATGTGATTCTACTTGGAGATTAAATTAGATTCATTTTTGTTAATCTAGTAGAAAAATGTTTTTAAAGTCATTAGGTTTGATATGACAAAATTGCTGATGAACAAACCTAGGAGGTAAAGTTTTACTATGTTGATTTGAAGACACGCAGTCACTAAATGTGGCATAACTTTTTCATTTGACCTCCAAATGGGATGAAATTGTGCATTTATCTAGACTTGAATATGTATATCCCATAAAAACATGTTTTGAAAATAAGATGATTTGGTATGTTAAATATGCCAATAAACAGTCAAGGCCTAGAATTGTCACTATGCATATGTTTTGACAAGAAGTTAGTATTTTGCATTAAAATTTTTCATATGATATCATATTGAGGTGATTCAAATTGATTTTTAACATAGATTCCAAGGGCTATCTTTCCTATAAATATCATGTTAAAATGTTTCTATTAGATGCATCAAATCAAGGTTGTACTAACTTTGTCCTCAAAATTTCACTTGAGACCTAGTTTTTATTTTGATCATATCATTTTGATTTATGATCCAAATTCAAAATTTTAAAATGGATTTTAAAACTAGATTTCAAGAGATACCTTGTTTAAAAACATGCTTTGAAAATTATCCTAGATGGTTACCCAAAGTAGGATTGTTTTTACTGCATATTTCTATAAAAATCCTTCCAAATGAATATTGAACAATGATTTGAAGCATTAATCATGAGAGTTTGAACAAAAAGTCTTATTGTGAAATCATTCTACCTATTTATTTATTTATTATATTCTATTCTACTCTATTGTATAAAAATAAGTCATTCTCTCAAGTATGAGAGAATTTCCAATGCATCCATTTGCATAACAAGATCATAAGTAGATTCACATCCAAGTTTGAAAATTATACCTTAATGAATACTTGGACTTGAAAAATTAGCTGATCATAAAGATTTGATGCTAAAGAATGTTGAAAAATTGAGTGGTTTTGTGGCCTAATGATTAGTTGAAACCAAGTTTTAAAATTATCTTTGTTTGTTTGGTTCTCCTTAATTGTCATATCACAAAGTTCTTCTTGTGGAATGTGTTCAAAATCATGAATGCACAAGGGATCATATGCTAGATATTCTTGAATTTCTAGATCTATTTTTTGAACTTCATTGCATGTGATCCATAACTCATTGATCTCCTTACAAATATAACTAGAGGAAGCTTCTAGGTTCTCTTCTTGTGGATCCTCTTCATGGATGCTTTCTTCCTCTTCTATCTTCTGAAATGAAGTCATCCCTAGTGACTATTCTAAATTGTGGACAAGGGTTTAAGAAGATACTTGTGGTGGCATACCCTCCTTCTCTAAATGACTTCTTTAACATCATGTTTTGTATGTATTTGTTTTGTAAATGGATTTTGTATTTAGTGAGTTTTTATTAGTGGTTGGGGTTTTGTTTTTTGATCTACCTTTCTAACTTTTATATATAAGCATGAATAATCATAATGAAAAGTTTTTTTGTTTTTGTGATTTGTTTAAAGCTTCCTATTTTGACTAAATCTGAATGTGCTTCCTTGGAAACAGTGCAAAAAATGTCAAGTTAATTTACTAAGAAAACTAACATGTGTTCTACTTGTTAATCCGGGTTTGTAGACTTGGAAGTATGTCCAAAACATATGGATTTCAGGTGAACTCAATTTAGGAAGGAAAGGCTATAAGGTTAAAGGAAGTTCATATTACAAATATATTCTAAGTTTTAAAAACTAAAAAGTTTTTGGTTCAATATGCAACAAGCAAGAGAAGAGGCTCCTAATTTAGGAGGTCCTGGTTGTCCTTCCTCACAGTATTGTCCCTAACAAGAGAAATTGAAGTTCAATGATTTTTAATGTGTAGATAGAAAGAGAAGAGGCTCCTAACTTAGAAGGTCATGGTTGTCCTTCCTCACAGTTCTACTCCAATAACATTACCATTACATCAAATATTACTGGAATTCAAGAAATAATACAGGAAATGCAAAAATGATGATTTTAGCTGTGATTCATAACTTGGTAGAAAGAAAATTTAACTTAAATTCTTATTTTTCCATTCATATGAAAATTTTACTTTAAACTAACATCATCCAAAATCACACAAAAATCATCACACATCTAAATAATTGAATTATAAATATGAAATAAGAAATACTGAAATTAAAATTATGCTAATGTAATCAAAGTGTACTTAACATTGTATGGGGGCCCTCCAACCTTGCCTTGTACACCTAAGGAACTATCAGCTATAGCTAACTTATGAAAATATCCACAGCATGAACATCAACTTAGAACAGTAGAAAGTATTCTTCAAATGATCAAAAAGTCTCCAATAGTCTGAATACAAATTACATACTTTGAATGGTTTATGAACTGTGTTTAAATAGGCAAATCATAAACAAGCTTTGCTATAATGGCTTTAATAACCTTATCTATCATAATCCATCCATATAGGTCGAACTCATCAAGTCTATTTCAAAAAATTAAGAAAATCCCACAAAATAAGAAATTTGCCCCTTTTTACTAGGGATTTCTGAATGGCAGGTCAAGTTTGACCAGTGTTGACTGGGCCTGTGTTTGCTCAGTTTGAATGAACCAATAGGTTTTCCTTCATCTGTGGTTCCCAAGATTTCTAGCTATGTGCTCATATGTCACCCATGTGTCCTGCACATATGACTTTAATGGAGCTATTACGAGAATTTTAAATGTAGTCCAAATTTACTCTTAACCCAAATTTTACAAAAATTTCTAAAAATTGAAAAACTTAATTCAGTTACTTGAATATGCAAAATATGACTAAAATTAGGCATACATAAGTGAAATATGATGGAATATGGTGATAAATAAATGAGTTTAGAATAGGCAAAAATGACCAAATTTGAAGGCCAACAAGCTCTATTCCCTATTACAAGTTGTTAAAAAGTGGAAAAATTATTTGATGGGCATGGAGGACCATCATCCACATAGATCATCAATTTCTATAGTAGTTTCAAGCCCAAAGTAGGCTATAAAAAACCAAACATTACAACTGTATGGGGTTTTTATAGAAGTTTCATGTAGTCATCAAGAACAAGATGAGAATCACAAATAGGTTGGAAGACATGCTTTTGAGGGAATGACTTTTTTTTTATAGTTTTGGGATCTGTGATGAAAATCTAGCATTTCATAGATAATGCATATAAAGAGACACACATAGATGAAATATACTTCAAGGAGGTGTTTTAGTAGCTATAACACCATATTCATGTAGAATATGGTGACAACAAGCTTTGTGTTCATAAAGGTGAGCTACAATAACTTATAAGAGAGGCTTACACCTCTAATATTGTAGGACTTTTTGGTGTTGGAAAGACAATTGGAAACTTATAGAAGTATGGGTACTTACCTAGAATGCAATAAGATGTAGTAGAATATATTGAAGGATGTGTATTTTGTTGTACCAACAAGCCCAGTAGTAGGAAGAAAGGTCTATACCATGTCTTATCGATACCGACTAGACATTGAGAAAGAATTTCCATGGCTTTTGTGGAATGTTTTCAACAACAAGGAAGGGACATGCCTATCTATTTATGTTATTTAACAAGTTCAAGAAGATGTGCATTCTCATGCCATGTAAAATGACCATGAGAGGACAAGGAGAAGAAAACATGTTATTTGAATGGGTCTAGGTGCACTTTGGGATACCAAGGAGCATACTTAGAAACATATACTAGATTTCTCAATGAATTTTAAAATACAATGTAGGTGAAGCTGGACACCAAATTAAAGAGAAAAATGCAACATTCCATCCACATCTAGGTGGGTAGATATAAGTAGTAAAAAAGACTTTGGTTTAGCTTTTGAGGTGTTACAATCAAAATCGTTTGAATACCTGTGATGAAAATACAATCTATATACAATCTATTGACGCTACGGTCAACACCCTCCAAAATTTTTCTTACCCTTGAATTTTGGAGCATATTGAGGATCTTGTGATTTGTCACCTCATGATTACTTCATGGTTGATTGATGTTGTGCTAAATGTTTAAGTATTCTTCCCAGATTATAACTGTCAAAGTTGCTTGCCCAAACATGCTCTATCCTTGATAAATGCATGAACACACCTTTTTTATGCAAGTCTAGACAGTTGATAGTCAATGCTCACTTTCATTTGATAGTTTCCTTCTCACTTTAGTTGCAATTGTACTTCTATTCCACTGAGTTTTCCTGATTATCGCTCTTTCACACCTTTGCTTTTATAAGTGTCAATTTCATGTTTGCGACTAACGTTTTTGCTTCCTTGCATTTTCACAAGTGTTGTTTTCATGATATCTTCACTCTGAAATGTCATTTTCAATTTCTTTAGCTTTTGCAAGTGTCATTTTCATGTTTTCTTAGTGTTGTAGGTGTGTCTTCAACCCATTTTGACTCATGTTTGTGTCACAAATTCGCACATCACTAGAGGAAATTATAGCACATGATTATGCATTATATGGTCTTATATGTCATAAGAATATGCGCTAGAAGCATTCCTACAACTTAGCGCACTTTTTGGTCATAGTTGACACCTTTGTCGCAACATGTGTTTTAAGTATCATAATGTGGCATTTCAGCTATCACAATTAGAAATAAGTGTCACGTTGTTGTTAACTTACGGGGACTGTTATTAATGAGTCTTGTGTTTTCCTCTAGCTTGTATTGATGGCATTCATGTGTTTGATCCATGTTTGAGTTGTGTTCAAATGCTTTTTCTCTCTTACTCTACTGGTCCCACACTTGGCCATTTGGAGCTCTTCTTGGTCCTCCTTCCTAGTTCAAGTTATGAAGGTGTTAGCCTTCTTACCAGCTGATGAGCACAACCTATTCATGATCCTCACTTATGCAACCCTCCCCACAAAGTCTTGTGTACTAATTCCTACTAAAGGCCATCTCCAACAATTGCACATTGAGAAACCTTCCAAGTATGGGAACCTAACCCTTCTTGTTTGTATTGACTTGCTACACTAAGTTTTGATCACCTCTTCCTTGTATAGCACATAGAGCACTCCTACTTGACAACAAGGAGCTATTCCATTCCCTTGCAAAAGTAAATTGCACAATGCAAAGGCCCTCCTCCCCCCACAATGCAGTGAGAACCTTCCTATGAAAAGTGACTTACCTTCTCTTGCCTCCCTCAGTGAACTGCACAATATGCTCCCATAGTCAGTCGCTATTGGGCCAAATTGTGATAGCATAGGAGGCAAAGTGCATTCCTGATGAAAATATAATCACTATTGAGAAAAAATACATTGGTGTAGAGGCCTCCCCTTAACCCTAACACATGGTGTAGTAACAAGGCTTAGTCTTACTTCAACAGTTGACTGTGAACCCTTTGTGTGCCTAATTCTTGTCCTATCTAGCTTCTCTCAGTGCAGGGAATGATTTTGACAAACAATGAGCCTCTTTTGAGACAAACTGTGTTGTCCTTTAAGCCTCCTCTTCATTCCAGTTCATAACACATTCTCAAACAACAAGCCTTAAATCCTTGTTCACTAAGCTTACCCCCTGTGCTGTACACTTGCTCAAGTCTCTCTCTCTCTTAGTGCATGGCATAATCCTAGAGATTAGTAGGGCCTCCTCTTAGTCCTTATCAAGTCAAACCACGCTTTCACTGTCTCCTAGTCCTCAGATTGTTAAACCATTATAGGAGATGATCAAGATGGACACAGTCTATAAATGGGATAAGAGGGAAAAGGACACATTTTCCTGTATCAAACAAGTTATAGAAGAAGCACCCGTGTTGTACAACCCCTACTTCAGTAGATATTTCTCTCTACACTTTTGCTTCTGACACTCCTCTTGTTGCTATGCTAACTCAGAAGGATGAGTTGAAAAATGAATGACCTATCTCCTTCATGAATGCAAGTTTGAAAGGACTAGAGCTCAACTACCATGCCATGGAAAAACAGGCTTATGCAGCGTATAAGGCAGTAAAACATGTCAAACCCTATCCATTAAATAATCGTTGTGTTATATTTGTTCCACATCCAACAATAAGATCACTTCTCGTTCGGCAAGAGATGGTTCAAAGGAGGGAAAATTGGATGACCGAATTACAAGACGATGATCTATACATAAAACTAGTTCACACAATTAAGGGTCATGGTCTTTTGCCAATTAGAATCAGAGGAAATTAAAACAAAAGAGGAAGAAGAAGAGCTCGTAAGATGGGATCAAGAGATTGAAATGTACACCATTGAGCGAGCCACCCCCACTACTGACATAGACTCTTGGTACACATATGTGCGCCAATACCTCGAGCATGGCACATCTCCCTCTCACTTCTCTACATGGTAGAAGAGGGCACTCGGAATGAAAGTATTATCATATCAATTGGTGCATGGGGTGTTGTTTAGGAAGCACCACAATGGAGTACTGCTAAGGTGATTGGAGGCACACAATTCAAAAAAGGTTTTACGTGATCTCCACGACGGACCAGTCAGAGGACACTCCACAAGGAACACTACAACACATAAGGTTATATAGGTTGGATTTTACTCGGCCACATTATTCAAAGATGCTCACACCTATGCTCGCAAGTGTCTGGTCTGTCAAAGGTGTGCCGACAGAAATCATATGTCAGCAACCCCAATGCATCTCATTGTAGTGGAAGAACCTTTTCAGCAGTGGGGCTAGGATATCATTGGGGAAATTTTCCCACACTCATCGAGCAACACCGCTATATCCTATCTGCTACAAATTATTTCAGACGATGGATGGAGGCAGTTTCACTAAAACAAGTGAATGATCAGGAAGTCATCAACTTTCTGCAACAAAACATCATCTCCAGGTTTGGCGTTCCAATATCAATTGTTTTTGACAATGCAACATAATTTTCATCATTAAGACTATATGATTTTGCATTGGAAAATGGTATTATCTTTAAACATTTTGTTAATTATTTTCGCAGGGAAATGATCTTTCCAAATCCACAAACAAGAACCTAATCCATATCATCAAAAATACCATATTCTCTTAACAATGAAATTGGCATTTTGCTTTGTTGAATTGCTTATGGGATTACTGAGTCATGCCTAAGCCTTCTCTGAACACCTCCCCTTACTTCTTGGTGTACGAAAAATAATCCATCTTGCCCCTGAACATCTACTTGCTCGCTCTCTAATTGGCCCAAGAGTCCCAAGGCAATACATGTCTTTTAGTTCAACATAAGATGGACACTTTGCACAAGCTACATGAAGAAAGGCTCAACGCTAAAGATAAATTCTTACTTTACCATTATCATATCAAGACATGTTTTGATAGAAAGTCTGCAGGGAGAAATAGCTTTAGTGTGGGTTACTTAGTCTTAAAGTGGGATAAAGCCCACGAGGACAAAGGAAAACACACTATGTTTCAGTCCCTATGGATTGGTCCATACACAGTACATGAAAATCTTGGCCAGCACACGTATCATCTTCAATCACTTGACAGGAAGATTGAATCTCTCCCTGTCAATGGACAAGACTTAAAAAGAATATTTTCAATGAAGATCTAGGGCTGCACCCTGCACTATGTACATAGTATTTTGTTGTTGGTTTTTATTTCTTTGTTTGAAGTTTGTGCTTTTTGTCATGTAAATAAGTGTTGTTCCTGACTACGTTGTGACTTCTACATGTGTGTGTGGATGAATTCTAAAGAGTCTTGTGGCACTCCAACATTTGGCTAGCCTTCTGTTCGTCTTCTTTGTGTTGGTTACATCTTTTGGCCTATTAATTTTTGACGGAAAATATGATCCGTCCGTAAGGAGAATTTTGGTCCAACCATGAACCCATGGCTAGTCCAGAAACCTCATGCCTACACTCATTTTGTTCGCTGGTGTTCTCAATCTTATCCAGTTAATAGAAACAAAGAAGGGGAAAATTATAAATGAGCAAACCTAAATCATAGGTCTCTATATGCTTCTCTGAAGGAACAACCTCTTCTGCTCTACATAAGTCGGGATCCCTCTTTTTCCCCAAAATAAATAAGTGTCGATGCACAATTCTCTTTAACTAAATAAATAAAGGCGAAAGAAGAGAAATACTTCAATGCAGAGAGGTGAAGCAAGCAACTTCACCAGGGTACTGTCCAGGCTCGCTAGCAGTGGAGCGATGTTTATGTCCATGCGTGGCTCTGTTGGGGTATTGTTTAGGCCTACTGGCAATGGAGCAACACTAGAGATGAAAAACTATACTCTGAAAATCTTAAGCTTGCGAGCTAAACTACCCTCACAACTCGAAACATTGTGATTATACTGAATCTTGTGTTGTTTTCAACTGAGAAGGTATAGGGGGATCCATGTCTACAAATGGGGTAAGTGGGAAGGCAAAAATGATCTACACAATGAATCAATACTCCCTGAGGAACCAAGGCCCTGTACAGAAGAAACTAACCAAGAAAGAGATGTTGGAATTCAACCAGTGTATTGCCAAGTGTTGTAGCTTTTGTAATACCCTCCAAAATTTTGGCTTGCACTCATATTTCAGAGCCTTCCTTGGTATTTTCCTTGATTGTTGCAGAAACTCAAGCTCATCCCATGAGCTTTCTTGAAGTTCTTTGGCCCCTTTTTCTTGTTGGATTACTTGTCTAATTTGGGCATGTTTAGCTACTATGTAATGTTTGCGAGCTTTTTCTGGTGGTTTCGAAGGTCAATTTTTGTGTAAATTAGTTGTCATAACCATGTAAAAATCTATCATCATACACAAAGTATTAAGTTTTTTTCACACAAATGTCGTCACGGTTGTCCCAAAGTCTATCTTAAGTGTCACACTTGTCACATATTGGCATGAGATGATCACACATAGAGGAATGCTTTGTTTGTTTGTTCTGATGATCTATGTTGTCGTGTTGTCAAAGTATGATAAGTGTATGATCACAAGTAAAGTTCATCACAAGTCCAACTCCCTTCCCACACTTAGCCATTTTCAGAAAATTTTCCCGACTGAGCAACTTAGCTTCACTAGGCCTTGACTAAGCTGCATACTACACAGACTCAACCCTCATTGATGTGACCTTGTTTCTTAGAACTACATAGTGCGCAATCACTATCTTTTAGGGTTGTTGTTCTATGTAATTCCAGAGTCCAGCAAGCTCCCTTGACCCATAGAATTGCGCAATTTTGCCTCCCAGTCTTCCTTGAACTGCGCACTTCACAACTTCAACCCTCAATATTTTCCCTTTCCTATTGGAACTGTGTAATGCATAGAGATTCTAGCCTCCCTTGGCCTCCAAAATTGCGCAGATGTTTTTGCTAGTGCCCTTCCCTCAACTGGAGCTCACTGCCCTGATAAACTGTGTAGTTTTTTCCTTTAGGCATCTCTGCTGCCCAGTCCCCCTTGCCTCTCAAAATTGTGCAATATTGTCCTCCCAGTGCCTCATCCTAGAGTAGCCATTGTCTTATTGAACTTCATAATTTTCACCTTTATTTGGCAATGTGAAATTTTTCTCCTTAGTGAGGACTGTGGAGAAAAGTTCCTCAATCAAACCTGAGTTGTGCTTTGCATAGTCTGAGTGATCAAAATCTCTCCCTTTCAGTTGGAACTATGAAATGTGTAGTTACTGATCCTTTCCTCCTAGCCTGTGACTTGCCTTGGACTCATTTCATGGATAATAATGTGTCATCTTGGACTAGGGAGTTTTAGGATTGATGTCGTCCTGTCACTAGTGAATTGAAGGAACATGTATACTATGAAGTCATGGCAAGATGATGAAGAAGTAGAAGGAAGGAAGCATGCTTAAAGTCTCACTTGTAGCTGAACTTACAAGCGGACCCATCAAGAGCAAGAAAAGGGAAACAATTTTGTAATCACCTTCCAAGAACAAAGATCATTGAAGACCCCCACATCATCAAGCTATGCGAAGGAGAAGAGAAATCATGTTGAAGAACACATCTAACACTCAACAACAATAGTTACTTAACATTGCCACATCATCAAACCAATCCATGTTAGCAGTGTCATGTCAAGTTGTGTCATGAGTTTTCATATGCCACATCACTAGTGTGGACCATGTATATTGTAACCAAATGTATTGTAAAGTGGAATTCCAAAGGACACACATGAATATGAAGAGTCATGTAAGTTGAAAAGTCATAGGAAGTTGAAAAATCATGAGGGTAGTCAAAGAGTCACAAGGGGAAGTTTCACTCATTGGTTATATATACCCCCTCCTTGTATGAGCAAAAGACTTTTCACCTTGGCTCCTCCTGCAAGGCATTAGAGATATCAAATAGTTATTTGAGGAGCAAGGAGTGGCTCCAATGTCCCACTACTGGGGCTAGTGATGTACAATGTAAATATATATCCTGGAAATTTTTCTTAATAACAGAAGCCTTTTAAGGCCAGCACGTTCTTCATGCATGAACTATGAATGTTTGTAAGTCTATTCTGTGGACGTTTGCATTTCATGTTTTCTTTTACATGTACTAATATAGTTGAGATTTTTCAGGTATTTTAGTGCTTATCTTGTTGAGAATGTGTTGTAATGGTTGTTATCACTGTCTCATCCTTGTCGACTATTACACAGGATACTATACATATATTTCCTCGTTTATTTGTTATAATGATCGTCGCATCCGATGTGGACTATTCCGCTAGATGTTAGCTGGATCTTCCCTTTTTTGTTGGTTGTAATGATTGTGACATCCGCTATGGACTATTCTACTAGATGTTGGATAGGTCCTTCTAGTTCATGCGTGTCTCTTCCCGGGTGGTACTATTACCTCTTACTTAGAGGATCATTTTTCTCTTCCCCTTTGCAGTAGAAGAACCTCAACACAGTTGCACTACTATTGTACTATGAAACAACCCCCCCCATTTTTATCTAACAATTGTTAGCATTTGAGTTATAAATGGGGACCCTTTTAAATTTTTAAAACTAGGACAATAATCCATAACTCTAAATAAAAACTTAGCAAAACCTTGCAAAATGAGCTAAGGAGGAAACTTATATCGCACATCACATATCGCGCTTTTTCACGTCACTATTTTATAAATCCTTTACGAAATTGCGATATGCGAAAAGGTCTCCCGATGCGATAACCTCATCTCGCCACTGCGCAATCATATTTCACAATTCACAAAAAACTTGAACATGCCTTATGACAAACATTAACAATTTATGAAATGTGATATTGCGAATTTCACAATCGCATTTCGACTAATATCTAATAAGCACTACACAGTACCCCTTTAAAGACCACGATCTACAATTAAGGAGGTAAAGTGTGCAGAATAATTACATTTTAAATAATGAAAACAAACGAGTTGACAGGTTATTAAATTTTTAGCGGCCCGAGGGAGGATAATCATTCTCTAGGTTATGGGTAGTTATAATTGAGTATCCCATAAAAACATTTTTCACGATCCAAAGTCATTTCACAATGGATTTCAGTCTTAATTACTTGATATCATCTACGTTGATATTTCTTTTCTATTTCAGGCAAGTGACAAAAGACATGTCCTTAAGAAAGGTGATGCAAAAGCAAACTAAGAAGACCATTGTTGAGACATAGCATACAAAGATGGCTCCTATCTTTTCTAATACAGTTTGTGATGCAGCTAGAGGCACAACAAATTGGGAAGTAATTTACAATAGACTAGAGGATGAGCATCCTAAAATTATTGTTACGAGAGCAACAACGGGGTCGAAAAAGCCTTCAGGACCTCAATGCAAGGATACCTCCTATTCTTTCCTTCATAGGATAGGAGCAAGAGCCAAAATCCTTCCCTACACAGACATGATCAGATCGGTGGTCGAAAACCTTGTCATCGAAGATAGGCAGTTCAATAATTCAAGGATGCTCATAGGACCATTCAGGGCAGAAGACTTGAAGGCTCTGTATCACATACCTGACCCGCAGGAAATCTACGACAACACATTTGTGGCTAACTTTGCAAAAAGTAGTCTAAACCCCTTCAAGTTAATTCAGACTTAGAGAATGTTAGACAACAAATTCAAGTATGAAAAATCGGGTATGTATGCAATAGCCTCTTGGAAAACCCCTACAATTATGTAGCAACAATGTTCTGTATACTATATAGATTGCCAAATAACACTAAGCTTTTAATAAAATGGATTCCCTTGATAGGTGCTTGTGTTAATTCCTATATCATTAATTGGCCTTCTATCCTAACTAACAACTTAGCCACCTCCATTATTGAATATCGACAAAAGAAAGCCTCCTCTTCAGATGACCTCCCTCCCTTCTATTTCTATGCTTATATTATGGATGCTATATTATTTTCCATGACATTTCCAACCATGGGTTGGAAATGGACCATACAAGATACTTACCCAGTCCATGTCAGTCATAAGAAAATATGGGAATCGCATTATATACCTCACTTCTACAAGATATTTCATTCAATCATGTTGCCCCTACACCAAATGATTTTCAATAAGAAAGCCCCTAGGTTTTCCTAAGAAGCTACGACAGACCTGCTTGTTGTAGGCAAGTATTTCATTGAGGAATGGCTCACCTACATTAGGGTTTTTGGTAGCATCGTTGATCCACGTGTCCTTCCCTGATATGTTTCTGATAAGCTATTAGCAAGGGAGATTGCCTACCATACTATGGGAAAGGACCTGACCAAAGTTCTTAAAGATGAGAAGAAGTCATTATCACCTACTTTCCTTATCAAATGTAGCTATTTTTCTTTAGATAATTTTGTTCATGCTACTAAGGAATCAGCACAAATGGAAGCCCTCAGGCTTCATACATTGCCTGTAAGGCAATTTGATCCAAACAATGTCACTACAGGACTAAAGCTCAAGGCATATAATCATGGAGATAATTATTTTGAGGATTTGTTGCAGTCAGCAGTTTCTTTTGAGCAAGCACTTGAATGAGCAAAGGCTAACCTGAAACCTGAAGATTTTCAAAGATTTCAGGAATTCAGGAATGAGAGGCTTCGAGTCATTCCAATGTATCTATTAAAGGCCGAAGATAAGCCTACCCCGAGTAACACTGTCGATAGCGCAACCCCTAGCTCTCAAAATGACTCTCAGGTAAACACTGAGAATATGATAGACATAGAGAAATTTCAGGATGGAAACAATATGGTTGATTCCAGTAGGAATCCATCCGAAAAATAGGTAATAAACACTCCGGCCATAGAGACAAGTTCAAAAGCCCAGGGCACTAGTTTGGATCAGGAATGGGATCAATTCAATCAGAAATTGCAAGTCACCCCCAAAGCTCCAAATACTCAAGAAACAGAGGAATTCAAGACTCCTTCAAAAAATCATCAAGATATAGAGCCCAACTCTTTCGATGAATGTTCTACACCTATGGGTTAAAAAACGAAAAAATCCTAGCATGCTGAAATCATCCCTGCTCTGTCCACATCAGAAATTTTTCTCAAATTTACGGAGATACCTCCACTTGACGTATTCTATAGCCCTCTCCACAAAGCTGTAGTATGAAGGAAAAGGAAAAGAAGAAGGGTAGATGCACCCGAATTCTCACCTAGAGATGAGCCAATGGACGTTGTTTGGAAGGACATGCCTTTTAATCCAGCTGAGAACTTCACTAGACTGTCACATTTCACAGGAGAATACGCATCGGCCACTATGGATAAGGGCACTGAGGTGTCTAATCTGATAAAGAGAAGGGAGGAAAGAATTGTGTAGCTCGAACAAGAGCTCAAGAAAAAAAAGTAAGTGCAAACAAGATGGCAACCGAGCAGCTTGCACAATTGCAGCAGGACATGGATGTCTTGAAAATAAGCCATGAAGCCAACTTATTAGTCAAAAACTTGCAGCTCCAAGAATTACAACAATCCTTGGATAGGTACAAGGATGTTCCCACTACTGAGGAATTCATCAAAGAGAATCTAGAACTAAATTCTCTTCTAGTCAAGGAGCAAGAGTATTTCTGCCACAAGCTGTCACACATCACTCCCTATCTGATTACCAGCAACCAACTCACAGACAGAGCCATTGACCAGTGAATGAAGTTTAATGATTTAAACACCAAGATCTTCGAATTCATTGAATGGAAGGAATCAGAAGAAGGAAAGAAGGCTAATTTACTCGAGATTGAGGAAACTCACAAAGACATCCTCTTTACTGATTGGGATGCTAGGATAAAATAGGCTGAGTTGGAAGTCATGAGGGCAGCTGGAGTGTCAAAGAACATCATTAAGGCATTAAATCATACCATGTTCACTAGAAATATCATGAAGGAGGGTAATTTGAAAGAAGGCCTGACTTAACTGCCTTGAGTAAAGACTGGCAGGAAAAAACGGGGAAACAGAGAGATGCAATTACAAATTTAACTACGACTGATTTGGAGTCGTATTGGCAGTATTTGGTCAAGCCACATAGCCAGATCATGACCATCAATTGTTCCCTCCATGTGACTCAAAGGATGTTGCCACCTCTTTCCGACGCGATCTTTACAGGAAAACTCAAATCTCATTTCAGGCCACCTCCTCAAATTCAATCGATGATCAATATTTGTGATTTAAAGGACAAGCTGGCAGACAACAAGTCTTCCTCTTAGTTCTGTTTAGTTGCTCTTTGTTTATTTTTGGAGTTAGTTACCTATAAATGAGGAAGGTTGTTTGAACCCTCCTCAAATTTTGTATAATCTATTTTTGCATACTTAGTTAGAATAGTATTATACCCTTCTCATGCATTTAGAGAAGGGTCAAAATTTTATCAAAAACATTTGCAAAGAATGCACTATTGTAAGTTTGTGAATGCTTTGGTGAAATGATGGAACATGATCTATTCTTTTAGATTGTTGAAATATGGCAACAAGAATATTCCAATTTAATTTATCGTTGAATTAAATTGTGAATTAAAATCGAATTTAGTTTTAACAGCTACTTGGAAATAATTGATTATTTATTTTAAATTAATTAGTTGGAGAAATTCAAGTTAGAAGTCTTTCTGAAGTCATGCAAGAGTTATCCCTTAAGTTAAGGAGATAAGATTGAGTTATATTTGAGTTGTAATTAGTTAACTCAATTTACTGAGTTAAATCTAGTTAAATTAGTTCAAAATTGTTTGAGGACCTAAGAGTGAGTTAACAGTCATTTGATGCATTAATGCACTCAACTAGTGCTACTCCAGTTAACTGAAGATTCCCTCATCAGAAACTCATGCATTTTTATTCTGAGAAAGACCCAATTGAGATTAATGTTCAGGGGCAATGTACTATTAGTTGCATGTGTTTTCTCATGGAGAAAACTCGTGCATGCAGTCAAGGATTTATCGTTGAAGATTTCATAGTTTTGAAGAAAAGGTATTCCACTTGGTAGAAGGAAATCATCCACAAGGAACAGCGCAAGGAAATAGGAGCTTGGAGGGCAAAGAGGAAGGCTAGAGAGAAGCCAAGATTGCCTGTGAGCATCTGTGAGAATTGTACTAAGAGTTGGCTAGCTGTGAGAGCTAAGGCTTTGTATAAGTCCTATGTATTTCTACCATGTATGATAATACAATAGTGTGGGGTTTTTAGATGAGGGGTTATATTGTTTAGCTCGATCTTTAAGCTTACACAAATTGATAGTGGAAGTAGGTTATAGTATTCTGCTTTGATTTATATTGCATTATCGAGTTAACCTACACAAATTTTCTACATGGTATTGGAGCTCTAAACAGTATACCGAGAAGAGAATTTGATGTTTGAAGTTCGGGGTTGTAGATGCAAATCGAATTCATATCATACTTCAAGGTTGGCCAATGGCATTCTATGGCTTGAGAATCAAGTATGCCTTGGAAGGTAGCTCGAATTACATAGCATGGAAAGATAGAATGGAGGATGTATTAAAAGACAATGGCTTGAAGGAATTCATTAATCAAGAAATCCCTAATCCAGCTTCAACTAATGCACAAGAGTTCGTTGAGTGGAAGAAGTGTGTGGCGAAGGTGAGAGGAATCATCCTTGAAGGAGTTCGAGACCATATTGTCTCGAGTCCCCATGGGAAGGATACTCCATTTTCAATGTGGAAGACATTGAAGGACCTCTACTAGAATAGTAGCGACCAGAGGAAATTGGCGCTCAAGGATAAGCTTCGAAGAATCAAGATGGAGAAGGGCGATACTAATTCCACATATCTGAACAAGCTCACCACCTGCAAAGATGAGCTTGGCAGTGTAGGAATAACTACTGTCGATGATGATATGGTGAGCCTCGCTCTCCTTGGCCTTCCAAAGAGTTGGAATAGCTACCAGGACTCTTTGAATGGAAGGGAGAAACTACTGGATTGGGATCAACTATGGTCGGATCTTATGCAGGAGGAGATCAGGAGGAGCACATGAGATGGTTCTTCATCCAAGAATGATGATGAAGAAAATTTGGCCTTAGCAAGTAAGGCAAGGAAAGGGAAGGGGAAGGCTTCCCATTTCAAATCGAATTCT
>APFE031305630.1:38719-50436 GCA_000404065.3 Pinus taeda
AATATGAACTGGTATAAATGTGAAAATTTTAATAAGTCCATTCCTTTCCCCTGTTTACTAATTTGGTTAGACATGAAACAAACTTCATTAGTTAGTCATCCGAAAATCTTTAAAAATGTTTCCTCCCTTAGCAAATACAAAAATTGTTTCCTCCCTCATCGTACATTCAATTCTCCCTACAAAGGTATGCTCACTCTTTATATGTACACAAACAAGAGATTTTCTATCACCATACAATTGACCAAATATATATATATATATGTGTGTGTGTGTGTGTGTGAGAGAGAGAGAGAGAGAGAGATGAGTTAATAATCTAACGTAATATTCTCAATTCCACCACAAGCTCTAGAAGAACAAGGGGATATACGATTACTCGTTCTAGATGTTGAACAAGAAGAAGAAAGGGAAAAATAATTATACACAACCATTTGAATTTGACCTCTTAGTACTTGTGACATCATCTCATAAGAATATTGCAAGAAAAGATTCACAAACTTGGAAAACAATAGGGACATAAACATATACAATAAATGAGAATCAAATCTTTCTAGGTATTCAATTAGAACACCCACAACAAAAATATAATCTACACTCAATTACATGAAATTTTATTGAGGATACCCTATAAGGGTAGGAAGAAAGGAAGCCTAGAAAATTGGAACAATTTCTAGAATAATCTATTGGGAGTGACGTCTTGTTGTTTCTTGGACATGGAAAATATTATTCATTGAACAATAAACAATTGACTCTAGACAAACTCAACATAGAAAGAAGCTCATCATAGGCATAGGAACAAGGATAGTTGACTGAACCCAACAAGAAAGAAAAAATTAAACATCGACTTGACTTGTGATTCACCCCATGCTACTACAATAAAAATTATAGAAGAAAATGATGGTCAAGATAAAACCCGATCCAAGCAGTTTGATAGTGATGAAGCTTCATCCAAGCATTCTAGGTTTGATGACATATTAAGTTGGATAGTAACAATATTATGCTATAAAGAGATCAACACAAAATGGATATTTGGTTGGAATGCTCTAACTAGGAAATAGAACAACATAATATAAACATTGCAATAAGAATTAATGATCCACCTTTTGCACCCCAACAATTGGTACATAAGTTAGTGGATCAAACATTATATATGCCTATAATTATGCTAATCACCATAGTTATAAGTTAATTATTAGGTTGATGGAAGATGTTTAAACACCATGGAATATGTTAGAACATTCATGGTAATATTTACATATTTCATAGCTAACTAACATTTTTTGTTGTGTTTAAAATATGCATTCAATTTCTTTAAATTTATAAATAACCATAATATAATTTGTAATAAAGTTATAATTTAGTTAATTTCTAGTTTTTTCTTAATCTATGAAATGTAACAGGAATAATGGGTTACCCATTTGGATGGTTATCATCAATTGAATTTTATTTTCAATTGGATCCATTTGATTTATATGTCTTCCCTAGGTGGTTATTGACAAATTAATAAATATATTTTAGGAAAAAGATTAAAATATATGGAAATCTAATAAAATGGATATACACTCAAGGAGAAAGGCAATACTTTTCATTAAGAACGAAATAATTGTTCAACAAAACACATTGTTTAGTATAGGTAACACCTAGATCACCTCCTGTTGCGACCCTTCTACTAAAAATATTCATATTTTTATTATATATGTACAATGACAAATTCCTTAGTTATCCTTGTGATCAAAAGAAGCCATGAAGGTGAAATAAACTTGGACATGCATAAAAAAACATTAATGAAATAAAATAAGAATCTGTTGTTTCTTTCACTAAATTGTAATATAATTACATTTATGCATCCTAAATTGTCTTACATCATTTCATAGAAAAAATATCATGAAATGTACACACCCTTGGCATTAAAGATTTCATCAGTACTATGTCACAAAGGCTCACAACATGAAAACATTAAATGACCCACAACTTTATTCCTTGTTAGTTATTCCCCATATGTCAGTTTTATTCAACAATGTCTCATGTTATTCTTCTCTTTTACTCACTTAATTCTTTTATATATTTTCCACAACTGCACCATTTTTTTCATTCTTCTAGAAGGTTTCTATCTAGTAGCAAAACTTAAAGGATGGAAGTTTGTTTTAAATCTTGTAAACCTTGTCTAACATTAATACTCCCCAATATGCATAATGTACAATGTTTAATGATATTTTCTGAAAAACATGGAGAGTTCTAATGAATTTTAAGTTAAAATAATTTTAAAGCATAAACATTGAGCAAATAAATTAAAAAAATGTAAAAATTGACAATTATTTTTATTTTTTATTTTGAAAAGCCGTGGAATATTAACCCACTCTAAATATTACCCGAAACAATTTCTCTAGTACGTGGAAAATTATCGATCTTATTTACATTGGAAAAAAAATTTATTCTACCAAGAGCGAATAGGCTATCCATCAATATTATCTCATTTTTCACTCTACTTAGTCATGCTAAACAAAAAAAACAAAAAAATGGTATATGAAAATCAAACAATATTTTCAATAAAGAAATCCAAGAAGTAAGAGATAAATTTTCTCTCTATCCATATAACTACAAATAAACTTTGGTTCCAATGCCATGTTTGAAGGTAAATTAAAAAAAAAGTGTGACAATCTACAAAATTCCAAAAGATATGAAGTGCGTGGAAACTAATTCACTGATATTTTACTAAAAACTCCTTCTCCTCGAAGCTACTTCAAACACAGTGAAAATTAAAATTGGTATCATGGATTAAGGTATACTAAGATATTCGTTTTTCTTAGGTTTGACTTTTCCATCATGCATAGCCAAAGTGCTAAATATGTAACCATTTCATGTATCGCAAAATTTTGGTGAAACTAATTTCAGAATATTTTGCCAAAAAATAGACTCTTTGCACTATTTCAAACAACTATAAATTAAAATAAGTACCATTGGGTAAGACATACTAGGTGGATTTTTTTATTACTTGTTTCTTGTTTTGAATTTCTCATCGATCATAACTAAAGGGTTTAAAATGTAATCGTTTCTTTCATTTTAAGAGAAAAAATATTTTGATCATGTTTTAAAGAAAGGGCATAAACTTGTAAGGAAAACAAATCTAAAATTAAAAAGAACCTAAGAGAAGAAAAGAAATGATGCACCTAAGATGAATTGGAAGAACTAATTGTTAAGACTACACAAATACCTTGTAAGTAAAAGTAGTAGTGACAAATTCGAATAGATTCTCTTCATCTCGCTCCCAAATTGGATGGTGAAATGATTGAAGAAATAAAACACAAAGGATATACCAATTATGAAAGTCTTGTTTTCACAAAATGAGATAACATTTTATCATTATGCTTCAATGCAACACATTAATTATTGAACATGACAACATAATACAATTCCACAAGAATGATTCCAAGTTGGCATGGAAGGGAAATATGTATTCATGGAATAGAAATTTTCGTTACAAGTAATCAACCATCAAAGATAAAAGTTGAACCATTTTGTAACATTATCTAGGAACTTGTGTGAAATTACTGGACATTATACTCTATATACATAGTAAAAGGTTTGAAATTATTTGTCATTTATCATGCCTCAATCTTGTATAGTATCAAACTAATAGAATTGCATGCAACACTATTTGTTACCATGATTTTTTATAAGGGAAATCATTAATTACTGAAAGATGTTGCCAGGGGCTAATAATGTAACTTAGTTGTTCATTTTCATTCAAAATTGCACACTCAACTAGCATTTTGAATAAATGAATCCCCTAAAAATGGGGAGAATACTATCAAACAAGAAATTTTCAACACCATCCAACATTTTCATGCATACATAAGACTTTCCATTACGAAAATCATATCATATCCACAATATATACTGAAACAAACAATCTCCCAATAACATCAACTCCTAGAGATGTATCATAGTAGTTTTCATGAATGTTAAATAGGAAAATGCAATCAAGCTAAATCAATATGATTTTAGTTTAAGGACTTGTAATGTTGACGTTGAAATACATACTCTTTGAAAACTATTAAGCACATACCTGAGATCAAAACAAAATTTTTACAGGAGAAAAAATCACAAGTTTCAAGAAGGCATATGAAATTGGAACATTGAGAATAGTAGCCATGCAAAAGAGAGAAAGAACTAAAATCTTGGCTATTAAAAATCTGTTAAAGTCTTCTTCAGTGTGCACATCTTGTTAGGAGAGAAAGCAAAATAAAATTTTTATCATTGGGCTAACTAAAAAAATTGAAGAGTAGTGATAGTTGAGAAATGTATATACTAAATAATAATTCACAATAATTCACAGAAAATATATAGACTTCCAGTTGAAAAAAATTGGTTAAAAAAAATTTGGACCACTCAAGTGCCTCCACAAAAGCTACATTAGGGTTCATAAACAATATTCAATTACATTTATAAAAGAACTTAGGAAGTTTGTCTCCTGTATAAGTAAAATAGACAACAATACTATTCCAATAATAGATAGAAAATTTTTATGGAAAACACATAAGGAGAAAAAGCCTCCAAATAATTACCAAAACTAGACAACTTCATATGATGAGTATATATTGGAGATACAAGAAAGGCACAATAACTCAGTCACGTGAGGAAATATTTTAAGTGAACAAGGAAAAGGGTAAATAAACCAAATTGAATAGTGGCAGTTATACCTATTGGCCTTTTAAAATAAGTATAAAATAAAAATGGAAAGAATAGGAACCAACTTTTATATCACATGAATTATTAAAATGAGTATCCTTCTCTAGATCATCTTTCATTCGACTATTTTTGACAATGGTGCCAACCTCATTAAATGTAGTTTTTACACCATTGTTAAGGCCAATAATCTTTCCCGCCCTTATAGTAGTTTCCCATACTTATCAAAAAAGATCAAATGATGATTATTCTTCTCTGGAACATCTTTGCTTCTACTATTTGTGACAATCGTGCTAACCTCATTAAATGTGGTTTTTACACCATTGTTAAGGCCAATAATATTTCCCTTACTTATAGGAGTTTCCCTTACTTACCAAGAAAGATCAACTTGTATGGTTATGGAGCAATTCCATCCTTAACTAAAATGTGTTCCTTATCATTGTCAATTATTTCTAACTCTGAAGTTCAAGTGATTGAAAAAAAATTGCATACTACTACATGGAAAAAGAACTAAGGGGTGAGTCAATTCCTTCAGGATAAACCTGCAAAACTCGTATCTCAAGGTTTCTTATCCCAACAAAGATCAACCTTTGCTAATCTAGAGGAATTCCTTCCTTATCTTGAATTTTAGTATTCACACCAGAGCTAGTCAACATCATGACAAAGACCTATATATTACTTGGGAGATGTATGGACACAAACACGTCAGTTATTCTGAATATTATAATCAACTAGTACATTTCTTTCATCTTCATGCTCGTGCCTAGCAAACATAAACCTTTGATGATTTGGAGGAATTCCTTGTCTTGAATTTTAGCCTTGGCATTATTGAAAATCTTTGAGCTATCAACTTCAAAAGTAATGTTCATCCAAGGTAGATTTTCGATATCTACATTCCACGTCTCAAATAGAGAACCAATTAGATTTAATTATGAGTTTTGAGATCTTCATGATTTTTTATTTACTAGCCATTTCATTTATATGGCTACACTAATTCCTATAAAGATCGAATACCTTGCCCATCTTGCCTTTCATTGTAAAGATTTGTTAATACGTGGGCACACAAATTTTCACTTGCACTTTTGTCGTTTATAAGTTTACACTAATTCGTGTGAAGTTAGAAGACCTTGCCCTTCATTGTAAAGATTTGTTAATACGTGGGTGCCCACATTTTCACTTGCATTTTTATCATTTATATGGCTACACTAATTCCTATCAAGATCGAAGACCTTTCCATTCACTGTAAAAATCCGTTTCCATTTTTAGAAGCGTAATTCCTGTCAAAATGGAAGACCTTGACCTTCATTGTAAAGATTTGTTAATACCTAAGCACATACATTTTCAATTGCACTTTTATCGTTTATACACTAATTCCCCTTCATTGTAAAAATACATTACCTTTTTAAAAACTTTTTAAATTTTTTTTTACATATTTGTCAAGATGCTTTGCAATTAAAAAGAAATTATTAATACCAATAAATTTCATATAACTATTATATAAAATTAAAAATAAGTAACATAAGTATGTCGGGCAAAGGCTCGAGTAATACCGCCTTTGAACGCCTTGTTTCCAACATCCTAAAAATAAATAAGATATTAAAATGAGAATTGAATCCACAATCCGTAATAATGTGAATGAGTAAAATACCATAAAACCATGAATTATTTACTATAATAATGTGACTAACCAAATGGAATAAGTAAAAAATGGTAAAACCATGAATTGAAACCTTATTGGCTAGATGTGCATTTGGAAGGGAAGGGAAAAAAACGAAAATCATTAATGGAAAGAAAGAACCACCGAAAAAAAACAAAAGCAAGCTGCACCAAAAAGCATTAACTCTCAACTTGAGGAGAGAGTAGGGACTTTATAAAACTAATTTTACACGCGGTAAAACTCTTGTAGCGTTTGAAGGGCACTGGGGAATCCCTACATATAATATATTGTCTTTTCATTTTTCGAGCATCTTCCTCCTCCTCTGTCCCTATCACATCTAGCTATGCTTGTGTGTGTTTCGCTGTCTGTGTGGTTTGACTTCGGGTCTGTCTGTTTCTAGGTGTAGGTCGACCTCGTGTTTGAGTCAATCACGGTTGTGTGGGATAGAGGAGGGAGAGGCTGATGCTGATGCTGGTAAGAAAATGGCATGGTAGGGTGGTAAGAAAGAAATAGGTGGTTGGCGTTGCTGCTGTTCAAAGCCTATCTCATTAATTCCAATTACTTGGCTGAAGAAATGAAATCGAATCCCAATTCGAGGTATGTAGAGATGGGCCTTGGCCTTGTATCTGTATGTTTCCTTTGATTAGTTTAAGGCTCTCTTTCTTTCAAAAATTTCTATTGAATTTAAGGCTTTGTTTTATTTAATTTTTTATTCAATTCATTTATTATTACATTTAATTTTTCCTTCATACTTTTAATCGGTCTTGTGGAGGTTTGCGTTTACACCAAAATTCACAGGTGTCTGTAAACGTTACAAATTAAGATTCTAGGGTGAAAATTAAAACCCAGAGGTGTTGGTAAAGGTTACAAACAAATCAGTAACTAAGATCTCAGGATGGAAATTATGGATTCCACGTGGAGGTTTGCGGTTACACCAAAATTCAGTGTCTGTAAACGTTACAAATTAAGATTCTAGGGTGAAAATTAAAACCCAGAGGTGTTGGTAAAGGTTACAAACAAATCAGTAACTAAGATCTCATGATGGAAATTATGGATTCCATGAGGTGCGGCGATTCTTCCAACACCTCCCCTCAAAAGCAACTTGGGAATCTAACCTCTATCCAGGATCTCATACCATGTAGAGGTTTGCAGTTACACCAAAACCTGTAGGTGTTGGTAAAAGTTATAAATCAGTAACTGAGATCCCTAAAGTGGAAATTAAGGATTCCATAGAGCTGCATTAATTCTTCCAACAGATATTTGACTCTAGGTTCATCAATTTATCCTATTCCGTGCAAATTCAAGAATCACTCCCCATAGCTGTGTATTTGGGTTTAATCTACTGCGTATTAGCTTATTTTACTTTGTGGTTCTATCCAGTATAACCTCTTCTTTATTAGTTTATCCATGCTTTTTTTGGACATAACTTGGTTTCTGTGTATTGTGTTCTTTGTTCGATAAACCCATGGGTTGTTTTCCTTTTGGGTATAACTCATATTGTATATTGTGTTGTGTATTGGTTAGGCTTTAACATTTTGTGTATTGGGCCGTGTGCATCAGCCATGCATGGATTTAAGGTTCTGTTTTCTCTTATTGTGCCCATATCAGTCATGGATTTAAGGCTCGCTCTGTTTCTTTCTCAATAATTTGTTATACCCTTGTGCCTTGTGCCCACATCAGTCATGGATTTAAGGCTCGCTATCTTTCTTTCTCAATAATTTGTTATACCCTTGTGCCGTGGGCCTTACGCACCGTATTAAGTCTGTATTTTCTCCGCAAGAATTTTACCCTTGATGGCTCTGCTTCCTCGTCAATAGTTTTATTCTATCATACCGTTTTTAATACGTTTAATTTTTTCATTCATTGCTTTAATAAGGCATATCTCTGGATTCAGCTTAACGTGTGGCTTCTTTCACTGTATTGTGCACCATGTGTTATTTTAACCTGAGGTTTTTTATATATAACCTACTTTGTACTGCACTATGTTCCATGTGCTACTGTAATCCATGGTTTTTAACACTTATATATTTTTATCTGTAACCAAATAAAACCCTTAAAAACCTACCTCATTAAAACTTCGTTCGGTTACACTTACCCTTTTTATTATACCGGCCCATGGTAGTAGGTATACACCGATTGATATCGCGTTGAAATTGAATTAATTTTGTTTGAGTTTTTAAATATGAAATGCGATTTAGTGCTTTAACCAAATTTTTAAGAAAAAAACTGATAATTCAAATTATTTAATTAATTTTTCCAAGTTTTTTTAATTGGTTATTCAGATTGAAGTCTTATTGCAGATTTGTTCTTTTGTGATTTTGTTTGTTGATTTTATCCAAATTCTGCAATAGCATGCATTACTTTTACTTAAAGTTTAATTCTCTTGAATTTTCGATTGCACTTAGTTAATTTTACCCAAAGTTTCAGTAGCCTATGGTGCCGCAAAGTTTAGTTCTCTTGGATTTTTTATTACACTTAGTTATTTTACTCAAAGTTTCGGTAGCCTCTGGGCAGGAAAAAATACAAGTGCCTCCAAAAATACATCTGCCACACCCCAGGAGCTCCCAAAAATACGCCTGCCACCCTCCAAAAAATGCACATTCCACACCACCTGCCACCATATCCATCCATGGAAACTCGCCAGATTCAGAGCTCCACATTCTTCTCTGAGTGACCATGGAATGACGATCATCTCGAGGTCTTCTGCCCATTTTTTTTGAATTTTGGCCTCCCCCTCTAGTCCAATCATTTGGTCACCATGATTCATGGTGACCAAATGCTCGGACTGGAGGGGGAGTCCAAAATTCAGAAAAAACCAGCATAATACCTGGAGATTGAGTGTCTAATGTGAAGGTAGACAATCATCATTTTTGTGACAACTACCACACATCTATTGTGACAACTGCCACACATCTATTGTAAGTTTCTTTAGAAGCTGTGATGATTGTGAGTATGATCTTTGTCTTTCTTGCTACCATGAGCTTGGTGAAGGGCGTCTACCAACAATTCTTTACTTTTCAAGGAGTACACCCATCCTAAATTTGGGATTCTAAATCTTGCCACAAAGCTTCCAAAGCACTCCTTGAACACTAATTTGGGTCCCCAAACTTACATAGCCTATGGCACCAAGGAAGAGCATATTAGCATATTAGAAGAGGGGATTCAATCATTAAGCTACACTTGGATGTGATGCTGTGAATATTATAACGCATACAACCAAAGTCAAATTCACAGATTCCAAACAAAAGAAATAGATAAATTGAGAGAAAAATACAGAATAAGTGATGGGCTGCAAGATTGAAAACAAAGACTGTGAATTTGGAGGTGCTCTTTGGGATGTTTTTCGGAGAGAGGATATACCCAAGTTACAATATTATTTGGTGAAACACAAGGGGGAATTCACGCACCTTGAAAATAAGCATCTTACACAAGTTACTAATCCAATTCATGATAAGATTATTTCCCTAATGAGTATCATAAGGGGAAACTGAAAGAAGAATATGGGGTAGAGGCATGGACATTCAAACAAAATCTTTACAAGGCAGTCTTTATTCCAGATTGGTGTCCTCATCAAGTTCAGAACCTAAAGTCATCTATTAAAGTTGCCATGGATTTGTATTGCCGGAAAATTTGGAGTAATGTATTCAGTTGACTGAAGAGTTCCGCTTACTGCGCAAGAATCAGAGGGTGAAACCAGACAAGTTAGAGGTGAAGAGGATGATTCTCCATGCAATCAAGTCGTCTCACAAGAGCTCGACAGTTTAACCTCAGCCATGGAGGACGAAAAGAAGGGAAATTGTCTAGCATTGTAGAGAATGTGAACGCAATTATTGTTATGTTTCTCATCCTACCAGGGTGATTTTTCATGTTTTCCCTAAAAAGAATTGCCACGAAGAGCATGATAAGTCTATTCTATCTTGTGATTTATTTTATTTTCAAAATGATATTTGCTAAATAGAGGTGTGAGGAATGCACGTCATTTTTGAAAATATTTTTTCTTTATCAAATTTATTCTTGAATAGAAGTGTGAGGGAATGCACCTCAGTTTTTAAATGTTTACTCATAATAAGTTGGAAAAATAGATGTTCGTTCTATTTTTAAATGATTTATCTTGGAGTGAAAAAGATATTGCAGAGACTTAGTTTTTATTTGAACTTGTTTTCTATTATTTGGTATGCTATATGAATGTGTTCTAATATCAACTTTAGCGAGTATGAATGTGTTATGAGTGTGTTTTGATATCAACTTAATTGTAACTTAGTTGTAGCGAGGTCATTCTCGCGTAAAGATTCTTAGTTCCAACGTACACTGTATAAATATTCTGTGATAGTCTCTTGCAAACAATGCAGAAATTCTACTACAGAAGTCATGGTTAGCAAATGCTTATGTTTATTTTTTCTAAGTTGGAATTTTTTTTAAAATCCATTAGAACTATTTTATTCATCATCAATGAATCCATTAGAACTATTTTATTCATCGTCAATTAACTATTATTGCAGAATCAATAGTATAATCAATTATTGCAGAATCAATGGCATAATCTAATGAGCTTCTTCTGATCGCAGAACTAACAATATAGCTTATCATCAACTAAGTATCATTGCAGGAACAATGGCAGAAGCTATGAGTTTCTTCATTCTCCTGTAACGTGAACAATGGCAGAAGCTATGGAAAAAGCTATGAAAAAGCTATGAGTTTCTTTTTGATGCCATTCTCCTGTAACAGGTCTCTGCAAACAATGTAGAATACTACCATATGACTCCAGATTTTTCATTGCTTATTATGTTTATTTTCTGTACTTTGGAAAGTTTTGTTAAATTTTTAAAATAGGGTTAGAATCAGTTGGAACTATGCTAACAATACACACACTATTATTTCAATCACTATGGCAGAAAACTCACTATTATTGCAAGAAAACTCATTATTATTGCACCACCGCCTTCTCCTCCTCCTCCTCATCTTCCACCACCTCCTCCAACTCCACCTCCATGACCACCTCCTCAACCACCACATCCTCCTCCTCCCCTTCCTCCACCATAACCATCTCCTCTTCCTCCTTCACCACCTCCTCTCGCCCCACCTCCCCATCCACCTCCTCCACCACCTCCACCTCTACCACCTCCACCACCTCTACTTCTACCTCCTCCTCGACCTCCTCTACCTCCGCCTCCTACACCACTTCTGCATCCACCTCCTGCTCCTGCTCCTCCTCCTCCACCTCCTCATCCACTACGCCTCCACCTCCACATCCTCCTCCTCCTCCTCCTCCACCTTCGCTCCGCATCTCCCTCCTCCTCATCCTCCTCCTCTACCTCCTTATTCACCACCACCTAAAACTTCACCTCCACCTCCTCCACACCCTCCTCCTCCTCCTCCT
>APFE031305630.1:51921-80801 GCA_000404065.3 Pinus taeda
GTTTTTTCATTTGTATCATCGAAGAATTGTTCATTTATGTAATGTAAAGGAGGTTTCCCCCTCGAAGAGGCTGAATTCTAAGGCGTTGATTTATCTTTTATATCTTTTCTTGAGCTGGTTTCATAACAATGTCCTTGCCTTTGATGTCTACAACCTTCAAATTCTTGATCTCATACAATCCAATTTACAAAGGAACAGTGGGCCAAGTTGTCTTCTTATTCCCGTGAAAAAATCTTGATAACCCTGTAGAAAGATGACAAACAACTTATTGCATGACCAACTTGTCGGTGGCATACCTCAACAAAAGATCTGGAGATTTCTGATCACCAAACACTCTAAGGAAAGTGCCATTCGATGAGGCAAACCAATCTGTTAATTCTGAAACTGCTTCCATTGCATCATGGGAAATGTAAGGTGGATCTTCCTCAAAGATTAACTTGTATGATTGAATGGGGAATTGATCAATCAACTTTTCAATTACTCCTTTGTAATTGAACTCTAAAAGCAGTGTGCAGTAAATGTCCACGACAGTTTCTCTTGGTCACCAGGTAAAATTCATGCCAAGAAATGAATTATGAGCACATATTGCATCCAACAAGTAAGAAAAAATGTATAATGTGGCTTGCTTACCCTTGAGAGGGTTCTTATAATTAGTCACATGAATTATCAACTATTGAGCTAGCAAACTTCGACCAGTTGAATGATTTTCCTTCATTCACAACATGATTAAGCAAGAATTCCCAACCTTCTGGAAAGGTCTCCTTGCTACTTTGGCCATAGATATGACAACATAATATTATCAAGTATTGATAAGCCTTCGTGAGAGATGTGGTATTGTAAGTGTTACTGGGTGTTTGGCAGAATTTAGAAGGATCTTTCATCCAAACTTTGATGAAATCCTTTGTGCTCAGGTTGCTAGTGACTGCATAATAGTGGGAATCCATGAATTATTTTGGCATTGACAAATGATACATAAGATAGTAATTATGTGCTAGGAAAGAGGCAAGTCTTGTTATTTTTATGTGATAATATCCCGCTGACAATGTTTGCACATGGAAAAGCTGGGTACCTGCATGAAATATTGTGTAATCCTAACATTTGGACATTGATGTAAACCTATCAGTATTCAAGATCTTCTTTGAAACTTTTTGCTAAGAATACCTTATTCACCTTTTTCCATGTAATGTCTGACTGTTTCTCTATAAACAACTGAGTGTATGAGGAAACTCGCAAATTCACTGCAATAATCTCAATTGCCTCCTCGATGTTGCTTTCTATAGTGTCCCTTGAGATAGATCTCTTGGGAGCTATAGTGATAGTAATTGATCAATAGAAGTGCTAAAAAACTATGGTACTTGTAGGATAAAAATGCACTTATGGAAAACGTAAATTAGCTCAAGAAAAATGACTCACAAAGCAAGATCAAGGTAGCAACCACAAGATTAAGAGGGAAAAATACACAATTCATAAACTGAGGGAAGAGACTAGCCTCATGAACTATGAATTGTGCAATCTCAGAAATCAAGAGAGAGGCTTGAGGCTTGAGACTGCATAATGTGTAGTCTCAACCTGGGCATACTAAGGGAGAGACTACACATTGTGTAGTCTCAGTGGCTAAGGATGGGGTTTAAGACATGGAACTATGCAATGTCCAATTCAAGGACTATGCATTTCGTAGTTTCTGAGAAAAATCACGAGGCTTGAGCCTTGGAGTTGTGCAATGCACATTTGATCATGGAAACTACTGGCCAGGTAAGGGGTAGATCTGCCCAGGAAGAGAATGGGAAAGTGGCATATTTGAGTGATAGTGCAAGTAAGAGTGCAGATATGACTAAGGAAAGATAGATCAGTGAAAATAAAGTGTGGAAGATCAACATGCAAAAGGAAAAACAAGCATGCACAGGGAGTCGCCAAAACGAAAACCACTAATGGGTAAAAACAAGAAGTTGATGCGACACTTGTAAAAAGCAAACAACAGACTGAACCAACACTTGTACAAGCTAATATAAAATAAAACGTCAACAACTATGGAAAAAAACAAAACAACACACACATAAGAGAAATGACAAAAGACGATAAAAGAAAAACTCACCCGGAAAAGCACTGCAAACTCCACCGAAGGTTCCTTGATCTCCTTGGAAAGGCTAGAGATCTAATATTTAATGTGCATAGGATCTCTATGGCCATCTGTTATATATAACTAGGTTGGTTAGGGTTTATAATGTGCGTGCCTAAAATCAAGGAAAAAAACGACACTTGGCAGAAAGTAAAAAATAACATTTGTGCCACTCTTCAGGAAACTAATTATCCACTCCCTATTTTCTAGGGATCGATTTTTCTCTTTTTGTTTTTTTCTTTTTTGAGAAACTACCCATTCACAGTGCCAAGAATGATTGCACAACTCCCAACCAAAAGGGACTGGGAAACTCCTTAACTTAGTGAGTTGCGCATTTCTTAAGTGTAGGGGAAGATTTTGTGCAATTTCTGAGCTCAAGGTTGGCCTGCCTCTTTGGATTGCACATTTTTTGAGCTAAATTCTAGCCTACCTCTCTGGATTGCACAATTTAGATCCTCAAGGTTGGCTTGCCTTCCAAGATTGTGCAATTTCTAAAGGGAAGACCGACTAAGCTGCAAAGTAAAGGAAAGAGATGGTTTATGTTTGAAAAGGTTTTGGTTGGGATCAAAACAAGAAATCACTAGCACTGCATGGAAAGATAAGTCTTTAAGATAGCATGAATACTTAATGACAGTGAATGATGGGCCCTTGTGGGCAGAAGGGAGGCTCCAAAATCTAAGCATGGTGTTGACAGTGTCGGACCCTCCAACATGTCAAGGGGATCTCCCGGTAAGAAGTCCCAATTAGACCTCGGACCGTTTGGTGTAGGAGTCCCAGCAGTGGGTCATAAGTTAATGCCTTGACTGCGATGTCACATAGAGGCAAGTAAGATAACTCTATCAATAGCAAGGGTGTGACTGATGCAGTGAGTCAAGGAATGAGTATGAGAGGTTCCAACATTTCAAAGGGAGTGGAAGGTGAAGGCGAGTTCCAGGTTGAAAGGGATCAATCCCAACTTGGCTAGGAACACACAACACAAAGGACATGCACAACTTCTGGTAGAGCAGTTGACACTGATGTGGTAGTCACAACATACAAGGTAAGATAACATGAACAACACTCACGGATCAGTCCAAGATGAGTGTGACAATTGATATAACAAGGTTCATGAGAAAGGTTTGTCTGGTGTTCGACAGAGCAGTGGACATGGACGGTGACAACATTAACAACATATGAAACACATTAACAATAAGATTCATATAATATCATACAAATCAGTTCATATACAAGTACATAAGTTAAACAACATATATCATTAAGGCAACCGGAACAGTCCAACTACAATAACAACATATGCATGAAAATGTGTTGTCTCTTATTATTAAAGAAGTGTAAGTCACAATCATACAATACACCATGTAAACCTGCTAGCCCCATTAGTGGAAAGTTACAGCCACATCCGCCTGCTCCTCCAAAGAGATGTACTAGATTTGTGCAGTGGAGAAACCAAGGTGCATTACAATACTGTCCAATCCTTCTTCAAGATAGTCTTAGTAGAAGCTTAGCTGACCAAAATCATATACAATGAGTTATGAGGGACTATTTATAGCAAAGGGTGGGGTGACCCTTGACATTCCCCTTTGTCACAGTTTAACTACCCTCATGACTCTTCACCTACTCTATGACTGTTACATCCAACTGTTGACACTCGACTTACACTTGACATTACTCAACATTACAATGCACATGTACTCATGTTAGACAACATGGCTTGAGCAAGCCTTGCAAGACATCACTAACACACAGTCCACTATGGTGAGACAAACTCTTTGACATGCTTGTGATGGTGAAGCTGGTGAGCTGATGCCAAGCTTGGTAGTCCGTGATGGTGTGCATGCACCTCATGGTGACATCTTGTTGAAGAGAACTCTTTCCTCCATTGCAACAAGTGCATTGGTTCGACCCCTTCATCCAACTCATCTGCTAACATGTGCATGGTTTTCTTGGGTATGGTTGAATTAGAAACACACTAATGCATAGTGTCCCTGCTAATCTTCAAGTGTATGTTGGTGGTCATGCGCATCAACTTGCCAAAGTGCATGTTCAGCCCTAGTTAGACTTGCTTCTTGTCTTCGCCTTGGTGAGTGTGTTGAATGGGTTGGATTGCATGAGTGCGCTCAACAACATGCATGCTATTGGATCCTTTGCATGCGATAAACAACACTACTCACCATGTTTGCTTTGTGTTAGCTCTTGGGATGGATCCTTAACTTGTACTAACACAATTTCATCAGTGAGTGCATGTTGCACCCACTGTTGTTCATGCTCTTGCAACAACTCATTGGACCCTCTGCGCAACTTCATGTTCTTCCTGAGTTGCTCCTTCAACACATGCAACTCCTTATGCGTTCCATCTTCTACCTTCACGCAATCTTCATGTCATGTTGTCACTTCATAGCTTGAGTCTCCAAATTTTATTTCATTATCAGTAGATTTGCTTGATCTTGCAACTTTGCTCCGCCTCTATGTTGTCGACAACCTTCCCCTTTCATTCACTGCATTCGCTTCATTCACTACATTTAGTATGCTTCCTTCAGCTGTTGTTCATGACGGTTCTCACTGTGATGTTGCTACTTGATGTCCTTTTCCATGAACAACTTGATGTCTTCGTGAGTAGGAAAGCTCATAGACACTTGATTTATTGAATCCCCAAGCGTGCTCTGAACGGTGTCTTCATCTCTGCTCTCTTGGAAGCCATTGTACCTATACTGTTGAGAGACAGATGAACACATGCAATACCTGGAGACATGGAAACACTCATAGCAAGCAATCTGTTAGTCGGAAACTAGAATGAACATGAGAACTGACTTGCAACATACCTGGGAGAATGATCATGAAGGTTGCAAAATTTCAGTCAGGAGGTCAGGAGATCGACTGCCAAGACTACACAAGGCATAGTTCGGGTTGCTGAGAGACTGACTGATTGCTGGAACGATGCACAGTCCATTTTGGTTGTTGGCTGCTAGGTTTGCGCAACGCACAATTCTAGCTGGGAAAGACTACCACCCTAGGGATAGATTTGCGCAAATTTTTGAGCCAAGCAGCCACTGAACTCCAGAAATGTGCAATTCAATTGAGGAGGCTAGTGCTAGGCTAGAATTCACAAATTTGGAGAGGAAGGTGAGCCTTCCTTCTCCAGATTGTGTAATGCAGCCTTGGTGAAGGCAGAGACTAGGCCAAGGTTGGCCTGAATCACTAATGGACAACTGAAAGCAAGTAAGACAGTAAATGCATGGTGACACTAAGTGATAGCAAAATTGATTGACAGTGCATGAAAAACATGAATGAAATATTTGTCAAACAGATCAACATGCATGTGGGTGAGGCAGTTCGTTGGTTGGGCAAATGTCCATGCAAAACAGTTTCATGCATGTGATAACAACGAGATAGCAACGAAAATTGAAATAGATCTAGGACAAGATAGAATACATGTAAATGAAAATAGGTGTTCAAAGAAATCAAGAAAATAACACTCACACAAGAGAATACACAAAAAGTGACAAAAATGCAGCACAAGGCATGGGAAGCAAGCTTACTGCAAAACAGCTGAGCTGAATGTGCTGATTGCTCCTAGATGTGATGTGGGATGTCAGAGCTACAAGGTTGATGTGAGGAATGAGCTCTGCAGCATCCGGTTGTTGAGTTTTGATAACATCAAGGTTGTGACGTGCATACCACAAATCTAGGGGAAGCGACACTTGGAGAGAGGTTTATGATTTGTTCCTTGCATGTAACCTCCAACTACTAAACATAGATCCTTGAAAAAAGGGATGCCTTTGCATGCTAACTTGGGAGAAACAACCCATGCATGCAAGTCTATCTTTCTTAGTCCCGGACGAAACCAGTGAACTCAACTACACATGCAAGAGACTGCTTGACTGCTAGAGAAAAATGTGAATTTCTAGCTGGGAGTTGAGCTGGATGCTTAGGATATTTGTGCAATTTATGGGCTGAGCAACTGACTGTTGCCGAGATTTGTGAAAATCCTAGGCTGAACAGCCTGTTGATGGGAAAAGTTGCACAAATCCCACTGGGAGAGTTGGCTAGCAAGATTGTGCAATCCTGGAACCCAGCAGGATGTCTGAGTGAGCTGCGAAATTCCTAGAGGGAAGGCTATTTTCCCTCCAGAAATACACAAATTTCACTGGGAATCTACTCAGCCTGCAGTTGGACCAAGTTTGGGTGAGCATCCTGTGTAGGGAAAAGATCAAATTGTGATCAACAGGCTGCCTTTGAGCAAGAAAGACACTGAAGCTTGAGGACTTGACGAAGCAAGGCAAGATCCTATGAAGGTTGGTAAGGAGGCTCCAAAACAAGCCAAGGAAAAATTTTGGAGGGTGGTTGTAGCCACTACAACACTTGGCAACACACTGGTAGAACTCCAGCTCTCTGAATGGACCTCTTTCATGAAAAGAAAGTCTAACACCTCCGGAAGTATTGTTTAGCTCTCAGCCCATCTTGGCTTCACACTACCTTGATTGTAAGGTGTAGAATCTTCTAGACTCTTGGTTGATTGACACACATTCCATGTAATATCCCTAACCCAGAATATTCCTCAAACCCCAGCAAAAACTCCAACCAAATATGTGCAAATGATATAATAACCCAAAAGTGATAAAATATCATTGGAACAACATATAATAATGTAAACCGGGAATATAAGCATATACACAAGAAATGTAGTGAGAAATGTTAAGCTATTTTATTATACTGAGCAATAAATGAGTATAAGAGGTGATTAGATAGATGGCACCTCGACTTGCACAAGGCAAGTGAAGAAATACTCTCATAATGACAAGAATGGCCTCTCTACGTGGATGTTGCTACTGCTAGAAAACAAATGATGATTTTGGGTTGCTCCCCTCCTCGGAAAAAGCTAAAATTCTGGATTCGGGCTCTACTCAAGAAACCTAGAAAAACCCAGAAATATTTCTTGGAATGGCCTCACACTGATCTGCGTCCTAGCTACTGGAAAACTGCAGTGCTGCTGCTGCTGCTGGAAATCGATGAGGATTTTGGGTTGCTCCTCTCCTCAGAAAATGCTGAAACTCTGGAATCGGACTCTACTCAAGAAACCCAGAAAATCTAGAAAGCTTTTCTAAAATGGCCAACCCCCGAAAATCACCCACCTTGGGGTTTTGCACAATTCTTGAAAGACGCTGATGAAGCTGCTGTTGAAATGTTGATGAAACTGTTGTTGAAATGTTGATGAAACTACTGCTGGAATGCCAATGCAAATACCTTGCCCGAGTAGGCACTCGACGTCCCCCGGGGCTGAGAATGAGATCTCCAAACAGAGACACTCAATGCACTAAACAGTGCTGCAGACTAGCTAAACAACCAGCATTCTCTAAGTCAAAATGACTATCACAAATGCTCTTAACCAAAATGATCAAAATTAGGGGGCTCCTCTCTCCTTTATAGCTTTTGCCTCTCTCAATCCCAAGGCTCACCTCCTCCTGCGTGATTCCTCTCTTGCCACATGTTTCTTCCCCTTGTGCAGTCCCTCCATGTGTCTGCGTGGGCTCCATTTCTGCATCCACCTTTGGCCCCCTTGGCTCCCCTTTAAGTCACAATGTTGTGCTACTAGGAAGTGAATTTTTATTCTAAAAGTGTGTTATGTCCCCCGTCCTCACTTTTTTAATTTTCAAATAACTACAGAAGGCAAAAATTGAACAAAATCGAATATTTCAATTAGCCATGGCTAATTAGGAATATTATAGTCTCCCCTGGCAAAATGTTGCTTGTCCTCAAGCAACTGAAGTGACGGATGTTGTAAGATCTGCTCACTCTCCCAAGTGGCATCCTCATCTGGCAAATTATTCCACCTCACCAAGAATTCTCGGACTGTCCTGCTTCACAGCTGCCTCTCCCTGGTACCAATGATAGCCTCCGGCTATAATACCAAATGCCCCTCATCATCCATGGGTGGTAGCTCATTTGTCACTATCACCTGCTGCCCCAATGCCTTCTTCAGGAATGATACATGAAAAATGTTATGAATCTTGCTGCATTGGGGTAGCTCCAACTCATATGCAACCTGTCCAATCCTGCGTATCACTCTGTATGGCCCATAAAAGCGGGGCTTGAGCTTCTCAGCCCCCTTCTGCTTCAGTGAAAATTGTCGGTATGGCTATAATCGTAGGTAGACCATGTCCCCTACCTTGAACTGCCTCTACACCCGACCCTTGTCAGCATATAGCTTCTGCTAGTTCTGCACTGTAGCCATGTTATCCTTGAGAGCTCGGAGGATATCCTGGCTCTCTTGGATCCAAATCTTAGCTCTAGGAGCCTTGATATCACCAAACATCACGTCAGCAAAAGATAAAGGATGATACCCATATAAGGTATACATACCAATGGACATGTGATGTAAAGTATTGTAGCAGTACTCCCCCAGATGCAGCCACTTCAGCCATGCTCGCTGCTACCCATTGACATAGTTATGCAAGTAGCCCTCCAGCCGCTTGTTAACTATCTCTAGCTGCCCATCCGTCTGTGGGTGATAACTGGTACTCGGTGTCAACTCCGTCCCCACCAACCGAAAAAGCTCCTGCCAAAACTTGCCCATGAAATGGTTGTCCCTATCACTGATGATGGTCTTAGGAAGACCATGTAGCCTGAAAATCTCTCTGAAGAATAGCTCGGCCACCTACGCTGCTATATAGTGTGCAGATATGGAAAAAAAATGTGCGTACTTTGTCGTTCAATCAACAACGACAAAGATACAATCCTTGCCCTGTACCAAGGGCAACCCTGTGATGAAGTCCATCGAAATACTCTCCCATTTCCCCTCTGGAATGGGAAGAGGCTGCAATAAACCCGCAGGATGGCTCATCTCTCCCTTGTTCATCTGGCAAACATCGCACTCCCAAATGTGCTGGAGTACGTCCTCCTTGAGGCCCTTCCATGAGAACCTCTCTCTAATGGCCTTGTAGGTTTTGGTAAACCCCTGATGTCCTGCCAAAGGTGAATCATGTGATGCCTGGAGTATCTTCTTCTAGAGTTGAGACCCCTCAGTCAAGAAGATCTGGTCCCTATAATAGATGATCTCATCGACCACCCTGTACCTGTCATCTGCCACCTGCCCATCCATAACATCATATGCAAACCTATCCTTGGAGTACTCTACTAAGAGTTGAGCCCTCCAATCTGTATCCAAGCTCATAAGAGACAACGTGGCTGGTCTACGTGAAAGGGCATCTGCTACCACGTTGTTCTTACCCTTGACATACTCAATATCAAAGTCATATGCTTGGATCTTACTGATCCACTTCTACTGCCTCTCCTATAGCTACTTCTGCTCCAAAAAGAACTTGAGGTTGTTGTGATCAGTCCTCACCCTGTAGTCGATGCACATCCTCAATGTACCATCCTTCTTCTTCACCAGCACCACAGAAGAAGCAAAAGGACTCGTGCTTGATCGAATGTGCCCAAGAGCTAGCAACTCCTGGATAGCCCACTCAATTTCATCTTGATAGGCCTTGGGGTGCCTATAGGGGGTGGTTATCACTGCCTGGATGCCCTGCTCAAGCTCAATAGTGTACTCAAACCCTCGATCTGGTGGCTTTCCTGGCAGAATCTCCCCAAACACTATGGCATACCAGTCAAGGATGGACTGTATCTCTGGATGTACCGTCCGCCCTATAGTCCCTGCCTTTGATGCACACAACTCTGCTGCCCACTCTATGTCTCCCTTTCGAAAGACTGCCTTCATCCGATGAGTCGAAATAGTCTGAGGCAGATATGTATGTTGTCCCCATATCTTATCATGCCTTCCTGTATTCTCATCATCCCACTCCATCTCCAGGGTCTTCCAATCTATCGTGACCTTCCCTAGAGTGATAAGCCATTGAACACCCAGTATCATGTTGGTGTCCGAAATATCAACCACAAAAATGTGGTAAGTCAATGTGTAGGTGCCCATCGTCACTAAAAGCTCTGGAACATAACAAGCACATGTCATGGTCTGATCTCCTGGGACCAAGACTAAAAACCCATCAAAACTCTCTGTCTGTATACCTCTCTGCTCAACCATTTGTGCATCGATGAAGTTATGGGTGGCCCCATTGTCAACCAAAACTGATACGCACTGGCCACGTACTGTCCCTCATACGCGTAGCATCAGATACTTGGTAACTCCTCGCAACGTTGCAAGGGTCCCTCCGGTGGGTGCAAAAGATACACCACCTGCTGCCGGTGGTGGAGGTGGCAAAGGTCCTTGTATGGCATGGCTATATCCTGCCTCCACATCCTCCTTGTCATCTTCTTCTCCACTGCTCTCGGAGAAGACCTCAATAAAATGTGCTTTGCCAGCAGCACATCTATGTCCTGGTGCTCATGGCTCTTGACAGGTGAAGCACAACTGCTTCTTCTTTAGCTCCCTCCTGGCATCGTCATCAAGTTGTACTCGTCCTAGATTCCCCTTTGGAGGAGGAATCCTCACATCCTTCCCCTTATATTGAAAAGTTTGTCTCTGGTGGTAAGGTGTCCGGGTCCTAGGTAAGACATCCTGTAAGTCCCGGGTTCCGCTGATAGCATCCTGGAGTGTGGCTGGTCTAGTGGATCGGGCTAAACCCCAAAGTGGCTCTGCTAACCCCTCAACATACATATAGCCCCTCCGTGTTGTGGATAGGTCTGGCACCATCACAGAGGCCCTCAAGAAATCTGCAATGTAGGTCTCTGGGCTTCCTATCTGTTTGAGCCTTGTCAGCTCAACAAAATGCTGCTCTAGATCCCTCTGATCAAATCGCTCCATCAATCTCCTAGTAAACTTGGCATATGTCATCACTGTGGAGTGCCCTAGTGTAACCATCCCATGAAACCACCAACCCTGGGCCTCACCATCCAAATGCAATGTTGCCACCTTGATGGCCTCTGTCTCCGACATCTGGTTAAGCTAGAAATAAATGTCCAGCTTCTCCACCCAAGACTTTGCCGAATTGTTTGATGAACCATCAAACGCAGGCAAGTGGAATCTACTTGCTACACGGTGGGTGTCACCATCATGGTAATATCGGTACCCTCTGTGATGGTCGCAGGGTCTACTATCCCGCCGGAGCTGAACAAAATCTCTGAATGAGAGGGCTTCCCTGAACTCTTGCCCATAGGCCTGTTATTCTGCAAAATAATCGCCCATATGTCTGGGCTCTGCCTCCTGCTGGGCTAAAGCCCCCATGTCAGCTCCTAGGAAAGTGGGCATGGTAGAGCGTGTAGGGGCGTTTGAGGCGACCTGCTGCGTAGTATCACACTACTCTGGCAAATGGTGGGATGCGCCCCATCCCTCACCAACTTGAAAAACCCATGGGCACTCACGCTATCTGGCCTCTACTGCCATGAATCTCTACCCCATCACCTCAATCTGCCTTGACAGATCCTGCACTGATTTGAGAAGCATATCCGCAAATCTCTTCTCGTCATCATCTGCCATCAGATCCTCCTGATCCGTGTCCACCATAGTCTCCTCCTATTCTGCATCCACCACTAGAACACAATCTCCCTCTTTGTAAGTGTTCTCCAACCTACGCTTAGTGTCTTTATATCTCTGACCTCTGTAACAAATATAGGGTTTTCCCCCTAGTGTCATAGATTTCTAGCTCCACAGGCTGAGCCAGATCTATGCTCTAATGTCACTGTAATATCCGTAACCCAGAATATTCCTCAAAACCCAGCAAAAACTCCAACCAAATATGTGCAAATGATATAATAACCCAGAAGTGATAAAATAACAGTGGAACAACATGTAATAATGTAAACCGGGAATATAAGCAGATAGACAAGAAATGCAGCGAGAAATGCTAAGCCATTTTATTATACTGAGCAATAAATGAGTACAAGAGGTGATTAGATAGCTGGCACCTCGACTTGCACAAGGCAAGTGAAGAAATACTTTCAGAATGACAAGAATGGCCTCTTTGCGTGGATGTTGTTACTGCTAGAAAACAAATGATAATTTGGGGCTTCTCCCCTCCTCAGAAAAAGCTGAAACTCTAGATTCAGTCTCTACTCAAGAAACCTAGAAAAACTGAGAAATATTTCTGGGAATGGCCTCACACTGATCTGTGTCCTAGCTGCTGGAAAACTACTATGTTGTTGTTGCTGCTGGAAATTGAATGAGGATTTGGGACTGCTCCCCTCATTAGAAAAGGCTAAAATGCTAGAATTAGACTCTACTCAAGAAACCCAGAAAAACCCAGAAAGCTTTTTTGAAATGGCCGACCCCGGAAAATCACCCCCCTTGGGGTTTTGCACAGTTCCTCAAAGATGCTGATGAAATTGCTGCTGAAATGTTGATGAAACTGCTACTAAAATGCTGATGAAACTACTACTAGAATGCCAATGGAAATACCTTTCCCGAGCATGCACTCGAAGTCCCCCGGGGCTAAGGGTGAGATCTTAGAATGGAGACACTCAATGCACTAAACAATGCTGCAGACTAACTAAATAGCCAGCGTGATCTAAGTCGAAATGGCTATCACAAATGATCATAGCCATAATGATCAAAACGAGGGGGATCCTCTCTCCTTTATAGATTTTTCCTCTCTCAATCCCAAGGCTCACCTCCTCCTGCGTGATTCCTCTCTTGCCACGTGTTTCTTCCCCCTGCACAGTCCCTCCATGTGTCTGCGTGGGCTCTATTTCTGCATCCCCCTTTGGCCCCCTTGGCTCCCCTCTAAGTCACAATGTTGTGCTACTAGGAAGTGAATTTTTATTCTAAAAGTGAGTTGTGTCCCCCGTCCTCACTTTTTTTATTTACAAATAACTATAGAAGGCAAAAATTGAAGAAAATTGAATATTCCAATTAGCCATGGCTAATTAGGAATATTACATTCCAAGCCAAGGCAACACAATTGTTTCGATTGGGGTTGAGGGGTATATAGATGCACAAGCAATATAGTCGTCAGAGTCTTAGTTTCATCTCTGGTGTTGCTCCACTGCCAGTAGGCCTAGACAATACCCCGGTGGAGTCACATAGGAACACAAGCATGGGTTCACTACCAGTGAACCTGGTCAGTACCCTGGCAGAGTTACTTGCATCACCTCCCTGCGCAGGAAGCCTTTCTCTTCTTTCACCTTACTCATTTTTCATTTTTATTTTTTTGACTTTTCATCATTTTTTATTTTTTATTTTTTATTTTTTTTCATTTTCATTGTGCATAGCACTTATTCATTTCAGAGACGGAAGAGGGATCTCGACTTATTCAGACCAAAGGAGGTTGTTCTAGAAGAGAATTAGTTTATGGTATCTCTGATGTGCCTGTTAAGGTTTTTCCCCTCACCTTACTCTACTTGACTGAGCTGACAAGGGTTAACCCAAAAAAAATCGATTAGAGAAGGTGACACTAGTTAGCAGTCAAGTGTTGTGTTTACACCAAGGTTCACTTCAAAGAGTACGTATTTTCCTTTTACATATCATGGACTAAGAGTAACAAGTTCATCATACATATGCAATATAATAGATAACCAAGTAGTGATAGATGTACAAACCCTCTTGTACTTTACCCAGCTCGTTTCATGAGTCACACATGGTTTCAAGTGAACTAACCTATGAACGAAACAATTGAATGAACTAACAATCAACAAAGCAAAGCAAAGCAAGAGAAGAAGCGAAAATGAAAGCGAAACAAGTAAAAAAATAAGCAAACAAAGCACGCAAGCAAACAAGCATGCAAGCAAACAACTGAAAGCAAACACTACTCCTACTCCTACACTAATGGTGCCTAGGCCTAATCACGTGAAGTGATACTTCCAATGTAGCCACCAGCACATTGGTAGACCCATGTTGGTGAAGGCTTGGTCCGCGAGTAACCCAGTTGTGTGGACCAACAAACAAGAAATATATAACAATGAAGACAACCACACTCCCTATTTCAAAGTGCCCACGGGACATAAGTGAGTGCATATGCATTATGGATAGTCCATGGACTTATTGTGGTGTTTTGTGACACTACGTGCAACTTTGAAGCAAAAGCACACTCTTGACTGTGACATGCAAGCAAACGAAAGAAACAAAAACAACTTGTGCCACACACGAGTGCTTGCAATATAACACTCCTCCAAAGCATGAGCAAAGGGATCGTGAAGTTCGAGTGGAAGAAGTATGATCTGAGTGGTAGATTGATCTTGAGTGCAAATAAATGAGTGATAAGGAGCCTTGAGTGTTTGAACAATTTCTTGATCGAAAGCGAAACCAATCTCAGGACAACGAGGGCCTGGCATAACCATTAGCTCGGGCTAAAGTGCCTCGTTGATCTGTGTGGTTTTGACTTCGTTGACAGATGGATCTTCGTAGACTAGTGGCTTAGACAGATTAACAACAAGTGAATCAACATCATGATCAGATGATGAGGTGAAGAGATCACAACCACCAAGATTAGAAAATTCAGGATGTTGGTCAGCATCCTCGTGATTTGACAAATCACACAGAGAGGTAGATGAGAAGGAAGGATGTTCACCCTCTATGTTTCCGGAAAGAGTAGCTGAAAATCAAGTGGATTTTCAATTAATGATTGGTCCTCTCTGTTGTTGGATGATGGGCTAACATATGGTGTGTCCTACGAAAGATCAACAATGGGTGCATCCATGGATGAAGATGCACATGCAAAATCATGGATGGAAGGTTCACCAATGATGTTAGGAAAGAATGGAGGGGGCTCGGACAGAAGGAATTCATCCTTCTCCGAGTGTTGATTCTCAAGCTCCCACTCATACTCTTCATGAATGATAGTGCATGCTGGTTGTGCAACACAAACTCCGTTAGTGGGTTGTTCCTCATTCACAACAAGTGAAGAGTCCAGAATGGATGAACACAAGACAACATCATCCGGAGGAACACCTAGGTACGAAGACGGAGGGCGAAAAAAAGAATGCATATGAGAACTCGTAGGACTCACAACCAAATCTGCGCGAAAATTGTGTGGAGTGATGTTGGGAGGGTGTGAAGGTTAAACATGTGTGTGAACATGATCCTCAACACCATAGGGCGATCATGGAATAGTTGAAATAGAGGGAGGCGAACAGTCTGTTGAGACAGTGCCTACTCCCACACGAGATTGCAAAATTCCATCAATGAAGAATGTTGAGTGAGGCTTGATATCAAGCTTCCTCTTGGGACGGGTAGATTCCTTAAGGCAATACTCGAACCAGTCCCAAAGATAAGAAAATTTCATTTGGCTCTTCAGAGCTTGAAACTACAAGTCACAGAAGTGGTGCCAAAAATCAATAACGGATTCATGCAAAGCCCTCCGTCCCTGTAACAATTTTCGGTCAAGATGGTCTGGATGAAAATGATAGAAGATGTCTTCAATAAGATCACAGAAGTGCTCACATGAGTACACGGTGTCAGCCGGTAGGTTGAGTATCCAATGAAATGGAGATTCGCGAAGTGTGTATGCAAGAAGCAAACCGGCATGTTTGTCAGTAAACTCATTTTCCTCATAAATCATGGAAAGAAAGTTATGTAAGTGCTCAGGCCAGGCCACTTCGACTTCACCATCATATGTGTGAGTGGAAATGAGATTTAAAAACTTTCCCGAGATGGAGACATCTTCATGATTCGAAAAACACCTCCGGGGAAGAATAATGCAAGACTCCATGAAAGATATGCAAATGTTCAAAACTGGATGAGAGGACACTGCTTGTCATCTGGCCCTCCTTCTAGTGCCAGAAATGTTGATGGTGTTGGACCCGACAACATGTCAAGGGGATCTCCCCGGTAAGAAGTCCCAATTAGACCTTAGATTGTTTGGTGTAGGAGTCCCAACAGTGGGTCATAAGGTAATGCCTTGACCGCGATGTTGCACAAAGGCAAGTAAGATAACTCTATTAGTAGCAAGGGTGTGACTGATGCAGTCAGTCAAGGAATGAGTATGAGAGGTTCCAACACTTCAAAGGGAGAGGAAGGTGAAGGTGAGTTCCAGGTTGAAAGGGATCAGTCCAAACTCATCTAGGAACACACAACACAAAGGACATGCACAACTTCCAGTAGAGAAGTCGACATGGATGTGGAAGTCACAACATACAAGGTAAGATAACACGAAGAGCACTCACAGATCAGTTCAAGACGAGTGTGACAGTTGATATAACAAGGTTCATGAGAAAGGTTTGTTTGGTGTCTAGTAAAGTAGTCGACACAGACGGTGACAACATTAACAACAAGATTCATATAATTTCATACAAATCAATTCATATACAAGTACGTAAGTTAAACAACATATATCATTAAGGCAACCAGAACAATCCAACTACAATAACAACATATGCATGAAAATGCATTGGCTCGTATTATTAAAGAAGTGTAAGTCACAATCATACAATACACCATATAAACCTGCTAGCCCTATCAGTGGAACGTTACATCCACATCTTCCTGCTCCTCCAAAGAGATGTACTAGATCCGTGCATGGGAGAAGCCAAGGCACATTACAATATTGTCCAAGCCTTCTTCAAGATAGTCTTAGTAGAAGCTTGGCTGACCAAAAGCTTATACAATGAGTTATGAGGGACTATTTATAGCAAAGGGTGGGGTAACCCTTAACATTCCCCTTTGTGACAGTTCAACTACCCTCATGACTCTTCACCTACTCTATCACTATTACATCCAACTGTTGACACTCGACTTACACTTAACATGACTCAACATTATAATGCGCATGTACTCATGTGAGACAACATGGCTTGAACAAGCCTTGCAAGACATCACTAGAACTCGGTCTGCAGTGGTGAGAGCAACTCTTTGACATGCTTGTGATGGTGAAGCTGGTCAACTGATGCCAGGCTTGGTCGTCTGTGATGGTGTGCATGCACCTCATGGTGACATCTTGCTAAAGCGAACTCTTGCTTCCATTGCAACTGGTGCATTGGTTCGGCCCCTTCATCCAACTCGTCTGCTAACATGCGCATGGTCTTCTTGGGTACAGTTGAACCAGAAACACATTGATGCATAGCATCTGTGCTGATATTCAAGTGTGTGTTGATGGTCATGTGCATCAACTTGTTGAAGTGCATGTTCAGCCCCAGTTGGAATTTCTTCTTGTCTTTGCCTTGGTGAGTGTGTTGAATGGGTTGGATTGCATGCGTGTGCTAAATGACATGCATGATGCTGGATCCTTTGCATGCGATCAACAACACTGCTCACCATGTTTACTTTATGTCAACTGCTGGGATGGATCCTTAACTTGTACTTGTGCAGTTTCATCTGTGAGTGCATGTTGTTCCCACTGTTGTTCCTGTTCCTGTTCCAACTCATTGGACTACCTACGTAACTTCATGTTCTTCCTGAGTTGCTGCTTTAGCACATGCAACTCCTTCTTTGTTCCATCTTTTGCCTTCATGCGATCTTCATGTCATGTTGTCACTTCATAGCCTGAGTCTCCAAATTTTATTTCATTATCAGTGGATCTGCTTGATCTTGCAACTTTGCTCCGCTTCTATGTTGTCAACAACCTTCCCCTTGCATTCGCTGCATTCAGTATGTTTCCTTCAGTTGTTGTTCATGATGTTGTTCACTGTGATGTTTCTTCTTGATGTCCTTGTCCACAAACAACTTGATGTCTTCGCGAGTAGGAAAGCTCATAGACACTTGATCGACTGCATCCCCAAGCATGCTCTAAATGGCATCTTCATATCTGCTCTCTTGGAAGCCATTGTACCTGTACTACTGAGTGGAAGATGAACACTTGTGATACCTGGAGACATGGAAACACTCATAGCAAGCAATCTGTTAGTCAAAAACCATAATGAACATGAGAACTGACTTGCAACATACCTAGGTGAATGATCATGAAGGTTGCACAATTTTGGCCGAGAGGTCGAGAGACCGACTGCCAAGATTGCACAAGGAATAGTCTGGGTTGCTGAGAGACTGACTAACTGCTGGAAATGTGCAATGCACTGTACAATCTGGCTGTTGGCTACTGGGTTTGCGTAATATGCGATTCTAGCTGGGAAAGACTACTGGCCCAGGGACAAATTCGTGCAAATTTTTGGGCCAAGCAGCCACTAACCTCCAAAAATGCACAATTCAGTCAAGGAGGGTAGTGTTGGCCTAGAATGCGCAAATATGGAGAGGAAGGTGAGCCTTCCATCTCTAGATTGTGCAATGCAGCCTTGGTGAAGGCAAAGACTGGACCAATGTTGGCTCAACTCCCCGACGGGCAACCAAAAGCAAGTAAGACAGTAAATGCATGGTTAAACTAAGTGATAAAAGAAGTGATTGACAGTGCATGCAAAACATGAATGAAATATTTAGCAAACAAATCAACATGCATGTGGGTGAGGCAATTCGCCGGTTGGTTGAACATCCGTGCAATATAGTTTCATGCATGTGACAGTAGTGAAATAGCAACAAAAATTGAAACAGAGCTAGGACAAGCTAGAATACATGTAAACGATAGTAGGTGTTCAAAGAAATCAAGCAAACAATAGTCACACAATCGAATACACAAAAAGCGACAAAAATGCAGCACAAGGCATGGGAAGCGACCTTACCCCAAAAAAATTGAGTTGAATGTGCCAACTAATCCTAGATGTGGTGTGGGATGTCAGAGCTAAAATGTTGATGTGAGAAATGAGCTCTGCAGTGTCCAATTAATGAGTTTGATGACATTGAGGTTGTGACGCGCATGTCACAAATCTAGGGGAAGTGACACTTGGAGGGAGGTTTTTGAATTGTTCCTTGCATGTAACCTCCAACTTCTAAATATAGATCCCTGAAACAAGGGATGCCTTTGCATGCTTCCTTGGGATAAACAACCCATGCATGCAAGTTTGTTTTTCTTAGTCCCAGAGGGAACCGGTCAACTCAACTACACATGCAAGAGACTGCTTGACTGCTAGAAAAAGATGCGCATTTCTGACTAAGAGCTGGGCTAGTTGCCTAGGAGATTTGTACAATTTCTAGGCTGAGCAGCTGATTGTTGCCCATATTTTCACAAATCCTACTAGGAGGGCTAGTTGGCAAGATTGCCAATCCTGGAGCCCAGCAAGTTGTCAGAGGGAATTGTGCAATTCCTAGAGGGAAGGTTGGTTTCCCTCTAGAAATGCATATATTTCATTGGGAAGCTGCTTAGCCTGTAGCTGGACCAAGTCCGGGTGAGCAGCCTATGAAGGGAAAAGATCAAAATGTGATTGATAGGTTGCCTTTGAGCAAGAAAGACACTGAAGCTTGAGGACTTGACAAAGAAAGGCAAGTTGTTGTGAAGGTTGGTAGGGAGGCTCCAAAACAGGATAAGGAAAAATTTTGGAGGGTGGTTGTAGCTGCTACAACAGATGGGAAAATTTTTGGAGGCCTTTTCTAGTAGCTACAACATGTGGCTTTTGCACTAATATTAATATTTTTTTAATATAAACAATCGATATAGAAGGGTTAAGTTGACTTTTATCAGAGGAAAAAAGGAGAGGAGACCTAAAAGGAGCCATAGTGGAAAGGGATCTGACCATTGCACACCTCTTATTTGTGGATGACATTTTGGTGTTGAGGGATGGGTCAAGAACGAATCATACCTCAATTAAGGTTGCCCTATCATTGTTTGAGAAGGCTACAAATATGCTAATTAATCTTGAGAAGTGTTCATTATCAGAATTTGATTTATCCAAAGAGAAATTTATTTACGAGTTGTCTTTAGTGAGAATTTTTGGAAGCTATTCTAGTGGGTTTTTCCAATCTAATTTCTCTAAAATCCGGTAGCAATTTATTGAAATCATAATCTTGATGGGTAACCCCTGCACAATTGAGTGCCCTAGGGGTTTCTCAAGGTGTTGAATCCATATATATATTATAAAAGCTAGTTTAAATAACACAAATCAAGATTTCACTTCAAACTTTTTTGTCGGATTCCAGCACTCGAAAGTCCAAAAAGTCGCACTAAAGATGATTCCATTTATTTATGCCCAAAAAATATTTCCTTTCAATTCACTAAACTTTGACGAAGATTCTAAATACTTGGGTTTTTACCTTAAGTAAAATGACTATAAAAAAGTAGATTGGCTCTATTTCTTATCAAATATTGAAAAGAAGCTTAAAGGATAGAGCTTTTGATTACTATCTCGAGCAAGTAGAATAGTTCTCATAAAATTCATTATTGAAGCCATCCTGATTTTTTGGATGTCTCTGACTTGGATTCCAAAGGGAATCCTAAATACAGTCCAAAAATTTTGTTGCATATTTTCTTTGGCAGAGATCAAAGGATAGTCATGTCTTTCCATGGGTGAAATGGGATAAAATATCCCTCCCAAAGAATTGGGGGGGTTGGGAGTTCAAGAATTTGTTTATGTTCTCAAAGGAATTAGATGCAAAGGTCGGATGGAGGCTTATCTTTACTAAAAGTTTATGGACTGAAGTAGTCCATAGAAAATATATTTACCCTTTCTCCATTAAAGACCGGATCAAGTCACCCAACAAACATAATCCTAATGTATGTGTTGTTTGGAAAGTTGTGTATTAAACCTTGTAAGCCAGTCAAATAGGGGTTATCCTAGAAGGTGGATTATGGAGATAGAGTGAGAATTGGTCTAAGATCCATAGATTATATGTGGATGTAATCATTTATTGCCTCATGAGATGGTGGATTTCTTGAATAACAATGGAAAATGAACCCCGAACCAAGTGGCTGACCCAGACAACATGTCTATATGGGCTCACGGATGGATGATTGCACATCAATAAAAATTACTAGGAGGCTAGGTTGAGCGGTGGAAGAACTAAACTAATTCACTCAATATCTCTCATGTCAAGTTGCAGGATAGGAAGGACATTCTACAATGGGTTTTTTTCCCCTTTTGGGGAATATTCTCCTAAAACTAAATACTTATTCATCATGGTTGATAAAGAACCAGGAGATCTTTCCTAGTGCTGGAAAATGTTGTGGAAGCTCAAATGCCTTACTAAGTCTATATTGTTTCAATGATGTATTTTAGAAAATGAACTCCCCATAAGAGAAAAATCAAAGAAGTTTTTTTGGCCCAAATTGATGTCCCCTTTGTAAAGCAGCTGAGGAAAATGCTCATCAACTATTTCCATTTTTTGCTTTTACTTGTGTTATCTGGAATTCGGTTCGCAAATTCTTATTTGTTGGTCCTTTGTGGCAAGGGAATTCTTATAGGGATGTGTGGAAAATATGGTGGGACTTAGTAAATCCAAAAAAATTTAGAAATCTCCCACCGATCATTAGTTGGGTAATCTAGCTTTCCTAGAGTAAAGTGATTTTCTAGGAGAAAGAATTTATTCTTGATAGAGTGGTTGCTCAAGTTGTGACTATTTTTTAGCTTATTCCTAATGAAAACTCCAACCATAGGCCTCAAAACGTAACAATTGAACACGTGGAAATGTCAAGACACTAGGCATATTTTGAAGATGCATCATGAGACAGAGGTGAATGTGGTGGTTGAGCAATTCTTTATTTATCATAAAATCATTTCTTTAAGCTTCAAAGTGGTTTGGGCCATGCCTAAAATAATTTGACAGAACTCTTTAGCCTCAAGCTTTTTCTTCTTTTTGCTATAAACAAAAGTTGTAGACATCTTCAGATCTTTGGCAACTCACTCATTGTTATAAAATGGTTTAATGAGAATGCTAGGTACCACATGCACACACTTAGCCGTATCTTGAAGGAGATATTACTTCTTAAAAGAAATTTTGAGTATATCTCATGTGTTCATATCTACAGGGAGAGAAATTTTATCACTAACGAACTATCCAAGGTAGGCCCGCAATAAGCAATGAGCACATTTAGGGTTTTCGAGTAGAATGACACTGAACACTATGAATATTACCATCACCCATTTAAAAATGGTTTGCAAGTGGACAATGCTCAAGACTAAGGACTATGCATCTCCTTTTTACATAACTCATATAACTCTTCTCATTAGACTGTCTCTGTGTGCTCATGGGATGCTATTATGTTTATCACTCTACCTTTGAACAATATATTTCCTTTAGTAATTTTTGAAGATGGTTAAAAAGGGCTTAAGGTTGAACAATATATGTATATATTCACTCTTTGTATATTGGATGGTTGTAGCTATAAACAACCATCCCCTCATGCATTTTTTAGTTAATGTCTATGATATGTAACATGTTTTTGAAGAAATATAGATATGGTTTTTTAATTTGTGTAGAATAGTTGTTAGTCAAACCATACTTTTTGGAATAAAATTTTGTACATCTATAACATGTAATTTTCACTCTTTATCAATAAAAATTAGTTTTTTTCTTAAAAAACAATAAATATCCAATAAATAAAAATACTTTTCTCCATTATTTTGATTATTAAATAAAAAAAACATCTTCTCAAAAACCACTTGAATAACAATTACCACTTGGAATAACAATTAGCTATAGACTAAGAAAACCTAAAATATTGATTAAAAACCTCATATGGTATTATTGGAGTTTGAGAAAAACACAACCCGGTTGAACCATTTTTTTTCCACAATTATTCACCATTTCACCACAATTTAAGTTAATGAAATTATTTTTCACACCATTTCGAAGATGCTAAATAATATGATGGAGATTCTGCACATTAATTTCCATCATATAACTACACTAAAGGTCTCAAAAATTGTTTTGAGCTTATCTATTCAACCAACTCTCTTACCAAATTAAAATAAAATAGAAGAAAAGTCAATAATTCTCAAAACCAACAAATTCTCTTACCAAATTAAAATAAAATATAAAAAAAAAAACCATTTTATTTTATAATTTCTATATTATATAGAGAATTTTTCGGAAGAAATCACATTGAAGATTTTGGTCAATGCGTTTCGAACCAAGAGTGTGGTTCATCTCGAGGACACGTGCATTTCATCTTCAATACACAATGAAGAATCGGATCTAGGAAGAAGGTTAAATAGGGAGACATGTCAACCTAACACCTAGAACTCGTTGGTTCATCTTCAAAACATGATGAAGAATCGGATCTAGGAAGAAGGTTAAATAGGGAGACATGTCAACCTAACACCTAGAGCTCGTTGGTTCATCTTCAAAACATGATGAAGAACCAGATCTAGGAAGAAGGTTAAATAGGGACACAGGTCAACCTAATAGCTAAAAGATAACAACTATATTTGATCAGAGAAAAACATGTGAATGTTTAATAAAATTTAGATAATTTTTATTAATTTATTGAATGTTTATTTACTAAAAATATAAAATCTTTAAGCCTATATTTGGTAATGGCTTTAATTTATGAATATATAATAAAATAACTAATCTATTTTTTTCAATTAGATTATATAATTAATATATAACAAAAAAAAAATGTTTAATCTAAATATAAAGAAATAAAACTAAAGTTTAGGTTTAGAAAAATCTAAATCTTTTTATATATTTAGTAATGGTTTAAATTTATATATAATAATCAAAGATTAAAGATAATACTAATCATATTTTTAATGAACTATATTTATTAAAATTATAAACATTAAATATATATATAATATATATATATGATATAATATATATATTATACTAAGGTTATTTGACGATATATTATTAAATTCAATATAGAAACAAATTAATTATTAATAATGATTATATATGAAGACTGAAAATTGGGATTTTTTGAAATATTGATCTTCTAATTTGTTAATATATATATATATATATGTATCAACAAAAACTAATATTACGAATTATTATTATTAAAGTTTATTATTTAGTAAAGGGGATTCTAATATAGTATAATTAAAAATAAGTTGTAATTATATTATTAATAATAAAATATCGGTCATAATAATAATAATACAAAAAAAGATGGAGAAAACTAAGAGGAGAGGGTGAGAATTCAACAAATGCTAATTTTCTAGCTGTCATCCCTATTAAGAACACTCGAAGACCTCTCAATTTCAATGGCTTCCCTAAATTTTCGATCATAGAAATGAGGAATCTTAGCGCCTCCTCAATGCATATATGATGCTTGGCTTTTCTGCATGTTCGGCCAAAGCTGACGATTTGGTCCTATTGTGCTTGATATCAGCAGCGTGCTCTTTAATCCTTTGATTAATAGAACGATCAGTTTTGACGATGTAGGGATGATATAAACACCTTTTATATCCATAGGGTTAACACGGTCTTTAACAGACTTAAGGGAATTTCTAATGGTGCTAAGGGGTCTAAAGGTCGAGAGAATATTTTCTTCTTCAAGATTCTAGTAATCTTGTCTGTCTTCCCTTAGATGAAGGGAAGGTGGACTCTTAAACTGCAATCGATGGGTTCTGTCTTGACCCTGGGACCTTTGCTCACTTTGAGGAAAGCTTTGACAACCTGCTGCTTACTATAGCCATTTTGGACAAAAGCATTAAGCATATGGGATTTTTCTTTAGGAAAGTGGTCTTCATCAGCAATTCTAAGATCCCGAGTGGCTAATGTGTTGAGAACACATATCTTTTGAGCAAGAAAATGGTGAGAGTTGGCATGAAGATACTGTTCAGTATGAGTCTTTTTTCGATATACCTCCTGGGAGAAAGATCCATCAACTCTCCTAGAAATGAGGACATCAAGAAAAGGAAGGTAACCGTTGACCTCACGCTCCATTGTAAACTGGATGGAGTTACACTGATTATTGAGATGTTGGAAAAATAAGTTGAATTTCTCAAGTCTATGCTGCCATATGGTGCAGGTGTCATCAACGAATGTTTTCCAGAGCTTGGGTTTAAATAAAGCTGAGGATAAAGCCTCGGATTCAAAATCTTCCATAAACAAGTTAGCGACGTTAGGGGATAGGGGGGAACCCATGGAAACCCCATAGGTTTGTTCATAGAACTCACCTTTAAAACATCAAAAAGTAGAAGTGAGACAGATCTCAACTAATTTGGCCGTGTTGGGATCAGTAAGGCGAAAGATGACATCAAGGGAATCCTTAATGGGCATGCTAGTGTACAGGGAAACAACATCAAAACTGACAAGATAGTCACCTAGTTCAAATTTCAAATCTTCTAATTCTTTAACAAAAGAAGAAGAGTCTTTGTCAAAGGACTCCATCCGTCCATCTGTCCTACCAGGGGTTTCAACTTCATGGTTAGATATTTAGCCAAAAGGTAGTTTGGCCCACCAATGGTGTTGACAATGGGTTTAAGGGGGACTCCCTCTTTATGGATTTTGGGAAGCCCATAAATCCTGGGGGTGATAGGGCTCCTTTCAATCAACTTATGGCGAAAGGAACCAATCGAGCTGCTAGATTTAATAGCAAGATCGACAATCTTAGAAATATTTTTCAAGGGATTCTTGTCAAGCTTTCTGTAGCTTCCATTGTTGATCAGAGGATCCATCATCTTCTTCTGATAATCTTCCTTATCAAGGATAACAACAAACTCCCCTTTGTCAGCTTTTAAAACAACGATGTCAAGGTTCCTGTTCAAGGATTTTAGGGCTTCGAAATTCACCAAGTTTACTGATGTTATTCCTAGGGGACTTCACTTTTCTTAGAATAGCAACGCAGTCTTGTCAAATAATATCGTTAATATCCTTTGTAAAGATGTCTACAACTTGATCATCTGTTGAACAATATTGCACTTCAAGAACATGGTCATGCATGAGTTTTCTAATGAAGTGCATGTGTAGTTCAATGTGTTTGTTGCGTTGATGTTGGACTGGATCTTTGCATAGTTGAATAACACTTTGATTATCACACCAAAGTGTAGTTGAATGTTGCTGCTAAAAGCCAAACTTTGATAGGATCCGACGAAGCCACAGGGCTTCCTTACTAGCTTCTACGGCGTCACGATACTCTGCTTCTGCTGAAGAAAGAGAAATGACACTTTGTTTCTTGCAAGCCCATGTAATAGGTCCAAAACCAAGAGTAAAGACATAACTAAATAAAAATCGGAGGAAAAAAAGAAAAACTAAATAAATTCAAAACTTTATTATTAAGATGATTAATGATATTATAGTTAGCTATTATCATTATTACTACTAAACTTATTAATATCATTATGAGTAACTAAATTATATTTATGGATTATTACCATATTATACTTGGGTGAATCTAATAATTTTATTTTTATTTTTATTATCAAAATAATTACTTCTACTACTATTACTATTACTACATATGTTGGAATTAGACACGTTAATATTATTGTTATGACTTATATCAAGATTCGAACTGTCATGAAACCCAAATTGGGAAGGAACCGAGAACCCGCCCCACAGCAGGGATCACGGCAGAGGACCTGGCGTTGGGAGGGAGAGGGATGGACATCGGCCGGGTTATCGAAGGACGAGACCAGGATCGGGGGGGGGGGGGGGGGGGCAGCGGGGATCGAAGGAGAAAGGGATATCTGGACTGGCCTGCAACAATCGTAGGGACGAAACGCTGGAACCGGAACCTCGACGGGAGACTGAGAAACCAGAAGTCGAGCCGACCGGATTATCAGAGGAGACGAAGGGTAGGGAACCAGCACCGGGGCCTCAAGATGGGGTCGGTTTTCAGCCACGGAGCCGATTTCATCGCTGGAAGAAAGCCTGATGAACTTTGGTCCGCCTGTCCTCGCTAGATCTGGAATCTGCTCCAAATCGATCCCTGATAATATCGCCCTTAATTTCCAATCAACAACCATATCTTGAAAGTTGAAACAACAAAACTGAATCCAAATCTTATTCCAATTTTAAAATTTATATCAATTTGCAACAAGCAACCAATTCACCTTGCTACATGCTTCTGCACAAATAAATTTAAAGAATAAATGAATATATCTGGTAAATAAATTTTAATAATTAATAAATCATATTGATTGTTCCTGTTATTAATATTATTTAATTCCATCTTAAATTTATTAAGCAATCCAAAAAAAATGATAAAATAAATTTATAACGTTCTTATAATATGAAGAATATAAATTTTGTGTATATAGGTCTCAACGCACCATCCATAACCCCGAGGCTGTAAATTTTGTTTTGAAAAACTAAATATATCAACACACAAAACAATTTTTAAAGTCCTCGTTGAAAAACCATTATCATTTTCATAGTAATTTACAGGAAGCCAGAGGGAAGGAAGATATTTGGGGTGGTTGGGAAAGTTTAATAATAATTTTTTTATGTGGGTTTTAGTCTCATGACTTTATCATGTTGTAAATATTATTATGTTGTAAATATTGATGTATATAATGCTCTGTGAATCAAAATAGAAACAAACTTTTTTTTAAATTCCATGCCCATTTAAATATATATCTTTACAATTTTTTAATTAAAACATACAAACTAGTAATGTTCATCTAAACATAATGAACAAAACATAAATAACAATAGCTATAAATAAAATTAAAAAAAAAACTCAGTAAGGATAACTTGATAAATAAATATATAATAAATATGGTTATATAAATATAGAGAGACAAAAAAGTAAAGATAAACATTATATGTTTCCAGAAACCTTAGGGCAGCGATGTAGAATTATATGTTTCCAGAAACCTTAGGGCAGCGATGTAGATTAATCAGATGCGAATGACAATTATGGCAACAAATTATGACACGCATGTCTAATCGGCGGTAACATTGAGTCTCATCCCAGCAAGAGAGCAGTGCCCAGAAAAACTGCAGATAAAGTAGTTAGAACCATTATTCAGAGTAATCCTGTCATTGCCAGTGTCGTAGCGCTTCGAATTCCCTGCAGTGCAGTTTTCATAGCCGTTCGCATCTACTATCACCACGTCGTGATAACTTTTATAATAGTTGAATACTGCATTTCAAAAATCTACAATGATAAAAATGCCCCATTAACTATATAAAACAGCTATGTTCCTCAACCAGATGCATGGCCTTCAAAAACATATTAAACTTACTCAGAGTGTCGCCGGCCTTGAATTGCTTCCCGGCAACCCAGGTAGACGGGTCGGTTTGAAAACCCCATCCCATGCGATCCCCAACAGCGTAGGTGGCGCCTTCAACAACAAGTGCAGACTGAATCAGCAAGCAAAGGAGCAGCATGCCCATTGTGAAAAGCCACACACTGCCTCCTCCCTCGGCCATTTTGCGGTACAGAACCAGACTGGGTAGAACAGTGACAAAATTAGATTTTTACCAGATGGCCCTGACTGGTTAAAGCTGTGACAAGATTTGGGTGAAGGCCGGGATGCGAGGAGACTCTGCGAAAAAAATGCAGTATCTTCAATTCCATGCATGGTGGTGGGTGCTATAAGTGCCACCAACTGCGCCACCCACTTCGACATTCATTATTCAAATAACGACCCACGAATCAAATATGTTTCCGCTAAATCCCAATTCCTTGTTCGGTGAACTTAAGTATTCCCGGAATAATCTGGCATTTGTTCCCGGAATATTCCAGGATCCCCGGATATGCGCATAGTCAAAAAAAATTGACCGCACTCATCTCTATCAAATCCCGGAATATTCCAGGAATCTACACTCGACTTAAAGGATGGCCTTCTTCGTTTGTCTCCGGCCTCTCTTACGTACGCACAACCAACTGTTCGAGCTTCTGGATTGCTATATGAAACTTTCCATTCATGGTCAACAGTTATTATTGGCCATATCAGTTATCACCTCCGAACGTTCTATTAAGCAGTTAGATTCCACGTTGCTTAAGAGTGGTTTATGGAGTTGCCTTAAATTAAATTTAATGATATTAAATATCAATTGTCTTAGAAGATAGTAAAGATATATAGGGAAGGAATAGAATATTTGAGAAGATTATTTTCTAAAAATAAAATAAAAAGTAAGTAAGTAAGTTGATATATAGGGAAGGAATAGAATATTTGAGAAGATTATTTTCTAAAAATAAAATAAAAAGTAAGTAAGTAAGTT
>APFE031305630.1:85775-170735 GCA_000404065.3 Pinus taeda
CTTGATTTGATTGATTAGGAATATGATTCATTACTTAGAAATAATTAGATTGATTTGAAAGATTTATTTTAGATAAATGGACTTGGACAACAAAGAGAATATAATCCACACAGATGCAAAATACAATATTAGAATAAATCACATTTGGTAAACTTTGGATTCCATTATGGGCTCCCTTTCTCTCCACCACATAGTGTCTGTGACTATTAAATACAGACTTAATGTGTTTGACCAATTGGCATTTGGGTGCACACTTGATTAATATTAGAATAAATCATATTTGGTAAACTTTGGATTCCATTATGGGTTCCCTTTCTCTCCGCCACATAGTGTGTGTGACTATTAAATATAGACTTAATGTGTTTGACCAATTGGCGTTTGGGTTCACACTTGATGGCTACGACAACAATAATTCTAATCTCATTTTGAACATATGTCATTTAATGAGAAAAATAACATATGGACACATGTCAAACGAAGATGAAAAGGGTAGACGAATGTCTAGCTTGACCAATTTCAAAAAGAGACACCTTCAATGTAATAAATATGGTTTATTGAAATTTAATGTAAAATTTTATAATTAGGTCGATAGGCCTTCCTTTTGGATTAGTGCAACTCCAAATTTTATCTACCCTTTTCACTATAATTTGACAACTGTCTCTTGGGTGGCAGCGAGATGAGACAATTAATCGACAACTAACAAAACTATTCCACTCCATTGACATGTTTTTAACTGTATTTTTCATGATCTCCAGTTACAGGTGGAACTTGTCATGGGCAGAGAGCTTGAGAACCTTCATCTACATCGTTATAGGTAAACTCTATGTTGATCATCTGTGTTGTTACAAGTATACGCTATGTTGATCTGATCTCGTTCACTATCAGAAGATATGTTAATTAGACTTGGCTTTACTGTGTGAATATGAATTTTTTAAGAGCTATACAAACAGGGCTTTGAAATATTAGAAATAGTTATTTTGTGTAAGCAATATGTCGAAGAAATGAAGAAGGTTTGTTCGGCGTGATGCTCTATCTTATGCCAAAGAGACAAATTATTCTCGTGCATTCTAGCTGCAATATGAGAAAGGATGGGGATGTTGCCCTGTTTTTTGGATTATCAAGTATTGTGAATCAAACACGAGCACTGCAAATCTCGTGAGATTCACAAAGTGTGTTATTTTTTCTACCTTAGTGCAAACATATTCATCCAAATTTCATGCACTACTGATGCTTCAATATTTCCATTATAGGTACTAGTAAAACCACTCTTTCAACAGATCATACTAGGTTCCTGATCAAAGATGATGAACACTGTTGGAGTGAAAATAACATGTCTAATATTGAAGGAGGTCCTTATGCCAAATGCATAGATCTCTTATGGGAAAAGGAGCCTAACATCTAGAATTCCATCAAGTTCGACATTGGCATAATACCAGCCTAGATCCATCTTAACTTTGAATCTAAAGCAACGAGAGGGATCAAATCTCTCGAGGTGAAAACCTCTTTTTCAAGTGAAAAACTTGAGGATAGGTTTGCGCCTAAAGAGATTTGATCTCTCTTGGTGCTTGATAGATATGGGGTTGAGATGGATCTACACTGCTTTCAGTCGTGTGCAGTCATATAAAATTTGTTGAACATATAATTATTTTGATCATAACAATGTAAACTTTGAAACTGGAACTATAATCTCAAAACGAGAACTCTAGCCAAAAAACCCTAAAAAACATGAAAAATAACCTAAAAACTAAAAATGTTGGTGTTGAAATACTGGGATGTAGGAAATTTTTAAAATTTTGACAATTTTTCAACCATGACATTATGAAAAAAAATTACGACTAAAAAAGATTTAAAAATGAATACCTAAATGAAAGAGTCATTATACGATGGTTGCCTTATTAAGATCCATAAGGGGTTGGGGAGCTCTGCAATCTAATCTAGGGTTGACGTTAGGGTTGTATCATTGGGTACCATGGCGGGACGCGTAAGGGGGAGTGTCGCTCCCTCCTATAGTCAAATAGTGGCCGACAGAAGCAAGGATGCTGGAACGTATCATTTCAAGAAACCTATGGAGATGGCAACAAAGGCTATTAACACATAAAAACTGGGAAAAAATAGACCTCATGAATAGGAAGGGGATCAGCAGGAAGCCAGTAGGGAGAAGAGGACAGGGGGCAACCATCAGAAAACTGCTTCCATGAGCACAACTAGGGTTTGCAAACTCAAGTCGACCATAATTCCTCAGGTCATTTTAAGTGACCTGGTGCTACAAGCGCACAGAGATCGCATGACGGAATATGCAGTTATATGCAAATTCATGGGGATATGGCCGGCGGAGAAGGCATTGCACGTATGGATAAGGAGCCATTAGAAACCCAAGGGGGAAATAAACCTTCACCTAGGATCCAAAGGCCTCTTCATGGTGGTATTCACAAGCCTAGAGGACAAGGATAGAGTGTTTGAAGGAGGACCTTATTTTTACGCTGCTGTAGGCCTCTACATGCGGCCATGGATGACAAACTTTGTCTCAGAACGTGAAATATTCACATCAGTACCGGTATGGATTAGAATTTACTCCCTTCCTCTGGATTATTGGTTATCGGAGTCTCTAAAGACAATAGGCAACAAACTGGGGCATTTTATAAATATCTTAGATGCGACTCTGAAAGGAAAATATACCTCCTTTGCCCGGATATGTGTGGAAATGGACTTATCTGGGGCACTTCTAGATGCAATCATTTTAGAAGTGTATGGCGAAGAATGGGTGCAGGAAGTGGACTATGAACATGTCCCATTTAGGTGTCTTAAATTGCATGAACATGGGCATCTATACAGAGACTGCCCAACAAAAAAAATGGAAAGAAACGTTAAAATCACCACAGATAAAAATCCCGAGGGTTTCACCAAGGTCGAGGATAAAGGGAAAGGCGGGAAGTGACAACAAAAGAAGATTGATGAGGACAAATATCCGAGTCAAAATGGTTTCAAGATCCCAGAAGAAGAGGTTGGAAACAAAGAAACAAACCAGGAATCAGAGATCACTTCCACTGAGAAGGAAAGGGATGTAAGCATGGAAAACATGACAGAGAACAACCAGCAAAAGGAGGATCTGCCAAGCAATATGGAGATAAGTAGGGACCATGATATGACCCCAAGTGAGGCTGGAACGAAGGACCATGAACTAAAGGAGATTCTAGAAAGGGAGAATTTAGATCTTGAGAAGTTTCTGGAACAAGGTATCACCAAAGGTGTGGATTCCCTGCTAAAAGAGGAATTTGATAGGGTGCAACAGCTCTTCCTTTGGATATCAAAATCGAAGGGCCTTGGAGTCAAAAGAAATCATGAAAGCCAGGAGCATAAGGGGGTCAAAACGATGGAGGACTCACAAATACAATCTCCTAAGAACTCGGGTAGAAAGAGAGGAAGAAAAAGATAGAATGAGCTACTGAACAAATGTGGGAAACTCATGATTAACTGAAGTAAGATAAGAGATCCCACTAGTTATTCCTTTACAAATCTTTCTTAATGAAGCTTACAACCTGGAACATTAGAGGTATAGGAAGTAGAAGGAAACAAATAAATCTTAGCAGTAAAATAAAAGAAGAAAAACGAGATATAGTTTTTATTTAGGAAACAAAATGTTCAATGGACAAGATTAGAGAAATACATAACAAATGGTTAATCAAATATGAGTATCTAGAGGTCAAAATAGACAACTCGGCAAGGGGGCTTCTTACGCTTTGGGATCCCCAGAAGTTTGGAATCCTGGATGCTGAAGCTTCCAAGAACTATCTTTCATTTGTGTGTCAACCTTTAGGGATCAAGAGAGTTACATGATCACAAACGTCTATGGGCCTCAAAAGTAAGAACACAAGCTCAAGCTTCTCACGTCCCTTGAGGAGCTAAAAGCGAGACACCCTGGTGTGCCCTAGATTATTGTAGAAGATTTCAATATGATCAGATCTCTTACAAAGAAAAAATGGGTATCAGACAACTAGGAAGAGACTCTATTGCCTTCCAAAACTTCATAATGAGCATGGGGTTAGTGGACACTAAAGCTTTAAATGGCACCTTCAAGTCGCCTCTAAGATAGATAGATTTCTCATCTCAGAGGACCTCTTTTTGTCAAGCCCTACCATGTCTGCTTCTGTCCTTCCCTTTGAAGGCTTAGACCATTGGCCTATACAACTTGAGGCCACTTTTATGGGCACACCTAGAAACAGACCTTTCAGGTTTGAAAATGCATGGCTCTCTCACCCTGAATTCACTAGCAATATTGACACATGGTGGAGGAAGGATCTGAATGTTCAAGGCACTAAATTGTTCTTGCTCCAGCAGAAACTTAAACACATCAAATCCAAGCTTAAAGATTGGAACAGAAAGGAATTTGGTAATATTTTTAAGGCCAAAGAGAAAAAACTCTAGGAGAACAATCAGATCATTATCACAGATGGTTTCACTAAGGAGTGGAAAAATCTAGTTGATTCTCTACAGAAAGAATGGAAAGATAGATGCATGCAAGAGGAGATTTTCTGGAGACAAAAATTGAGGGTGCAGTGGATTAGAGAGGGAGAAAGAAACATGAAGTTCTTTCATAAATCTACCATAGATCACAGGGCACACAACAGAATAAGAAAAACTCAAGGATTGTCAAGGTATAGAGCTCATCTCTCAAAAAGAAATGGAATCTGACCTTGTTCAACACTTCCTCAACATAGCAGAGGAGCCTCTGTTCAATATATCTAGGTTCATCAATAATTTCACAAAGTACATCCGTCAGCTAGTCACCATAGATGACAACCACAATATTAACAGGCTAGTGTTGGAAGAGGAGGTCAATGATGTGATCAATGAAATGCAAAATGGCAAAGCTCCAGGCCCGAATGGGTTTAATGTGGAATTCTTCAAAGCTTGTTGGAAAACAGTCAAATAGGATATCCTTGAGGTGGTGGAAGACTCAAAAAGATCCAAATCGATTCTGAAGGCTCTTAATGCCTCCTTCATAGCTTTGATCCCTAAACCGGAAAAAGCCATGACTCCGGATGGTTTCAGACCCATAACTTTATGTAATGTGGTGTACAAAATTATTTCCAAAGTTATCGTCAACAGACTCAAGCCCCTTCTTCCAGCTCTTGTCTCAGAGGAGCAAACTGGCTATGTAGAGGGAAGACAGATTCTCAATAACATCATCCAAGCTCACGAGGTGGTACACTCTCTCAAAAGAAATAAACAAGATGGTATGATCATTCAGCTGGACCTCGCGAAAGCTTACGATAAGCTAAGTTGGTCTTATATATGGGCAGTATTAAGAGCTTATGGCTTCGACCACAACTAGATAAGATGGGTTATGGCACTATTATCCACAACCAATTTTTCCATCTTGCTTAATAGCGCTCCTTCAAGAACCTTCATGCCCTCTAGAGGTCTCAGATAAGGGGATCTGCTCTATCCCTTCCTCTTTGTTCTTATGAAGGAAGGGCTAGGCAGAGTGATCGAAACAACAAATGCTGAAGGAAGAATCCAGGGTCTCAAACTTACCCTAGATGGAGAGGAAAATACTCACCAACAATTTGTGGATGACACGATGATGCAGGGTATACTTATAGTCAGGGAAGCTAGAGTGATCAAACAAATCTTAAATGACTTTGCTATGGTGGCTGGCACATAGGTAAGCCTCAAAAAATCAAAAGTTTTCTTCTTTAACACTGACATAGCTATTCAAAGGAATAGCACTAGAATTCTTGGGTTTCAAAGGGACCAGTTACCTTCCAAGTACCTGGAAATGTCTCTTACAGACAAACCTCTAAGAAAGGGAGTGTGGGAGTTGATAATGAATAAGCTTCAGGACAAGATCAAGAAATGGACATGCAGGTCTTTCAATTTAGTGGGACGCCTTGTGCTCACACAAGCTGTCTTGCAGGATATTCCCTTTTTCATGTTCTCAGCTCTTTCATCTCCTAAAGGAGTTCTGCAACATATCAAGAGCATTCAAAGAGATTTTCTATGGGGCAGAGGGGAAGTGAAAAAGAAATGGGCTTTAGTAGCTTGGGACAAGATCTACAACCCAAGTCCCATGGTGGTTTGGGGCTTCATGACCTTGACACCCTCAGTAGAGTTTTGGGAGATAAACTTTCGTGGAGGTGGCTCAAGGAATCGACAACCCCTTGGGCCAAGCTTTGGAAACAAAAATATGCAAAAAATTGGCAGGAGAGAGATCACATCCGAATGTCAGAGTGCATTAAGGGCTTCCACATTTGGAATATTTCTTGGGAGAATAGAGGTATTGTCTAGCAACATAGTTTCTGGCAGATCCAAGCTAGGAACCTGGCATGATTTTGGGAGGATAACTGGCAACAAGAACCTAATTTTTTGAAGGACGAATTAGCCGCTCTCAAAAATGATACTGACAGCAAAGGTTTACTTATGGTAAGTGAATTCTGGGAGCAGGTAAGGAACAATGGTAAATGGAGAATTTGGAAGGATTTAGGCCATAGTGAAGATAGCCCTTTGAATTCCCAGGCAGATTCTCTTGCTTGGGATTTGGAGCAAAGGAAGATTTTGGTGTCATCCTTGTCTGACCAACTAAGATGGGGAAGAAACAACAAAGGAAACTTTAACCTCAAAGAAGCTAAAAGAATAGTAACAGGGTTTAACGACTAAAACCCTGATCAGGTATGGAAGAACCTTTGGCAGAACCCTCACTGGATGAAAATAAAGTTGTTCATTTGGCTTTTTCAACAAAAGAAAATTCTAACTTGGGAGAATCTGCTGAAAATGGGTTTTGTTAGCCCATCCAAATTTCCTCTATGTGGCTTACAAGAGGAGACAATGAATCACCTACTCAACCTCTGCCCTTTCACCTCCATCGTGTGGGATTGGGTGGCCCCAATCATCAAGCATACTAATCGGGACAAACTCAACATCACCAACACTTTGAAGAATTGGAGGAAAAACTTCTCAGGCAATGAAATCGTCAATAAATCTTGGATTTTGGTTCCAGGCTTTGTCATCTGGGATGTTTGGAAAGAATGCAATGGTAGGATTTTCAAGTGCAAGACAAGCACGCCCCAACACATAATTTCACAAATTCTACGATAGCTCAAAGACACAGTCAGAGGTTTGTTGTGGAAACTTCCGAAGAATCCTCCTCTGCCCCAGGAAGCATGTATACTACTGCAGTTGGGTCTCCAGTTAATAGTCCCACATGGAATAAACAAGGGTGTGAGCCAAACAAATGCAAGTATGGGTATTTGGAAGCCTCCTCCACATGGCTTCTTAAAAGTCAATATAGACGGAGCATCCAAGGGAAACCCAGGGTTAGTTGGTTTTGGGGGTGTTATAAGAGATGAGTAGGGACGCATAAAGGAGATCTTTCATGGTCACATTGGGAAGGCCGCTAATAACATGGCAGAACTCATGGCCTTAGAGCAATGCCTAGAAATCCTGGTGGATTTAAATTCACATAAGGTCATCATTGAAGCAGATTCAGAATTGACTATTAAAGTGGCCAAGAAAATGTGCAATGGAATGGCACCGAAAAAAGTGTCAAAACATTGGAGGCTATTGCAAGTCTTTCACCATATTCACACCCACCTACAAACCTTAAGAACCGTCAACTTTTTTCATGTGAAAAGAAAATAAAATATGTTCGCTGATCGTCTGGTGAATGAAGGAGTGATTAGTAAGGGAATTGGTACTTAGCACGTTTTGTAGTCGATACCCCCAGGAAAACTGTGTGATGATTGTCTCTGCTAGGCTGCCAAAGATATGAAACACTTCCAAACATTCAAAAGAGAGAAGGAGGATGATTAGCAAAAGGTGAGAAGTGAGGAGGTCCTTCGGTTGCGGTCTCTCCCAATCATTAAAACTCAAGGAAAAGAAGATCAAAGAAGTGGAGCGATTATATAGTTCTTGGTGGAACAAAGGTCGTGGGTGTTTCTGGATGAGCTGCTTTAGGAGGGTTTCAAAAATGAATAGTGGATTTTAGTCTAAACACAGGAGGATCAAGAACAAAGGAAATGATCTGGAATGAGGGATCAACAGGTTGGACCGACGGTGCTCAGGAGAATTGTGAGAGTAAAATGTTGCTTAACCCGATCATCAGTTGAATGGCTCCAGTCCACAGGTTATTTTGGCCTCAGTCATCCAATGGATTTCGGGCTAGAAAGAGCTTGATGTTTAACTACTTGGGCGGACCCAAAATCCCATAAATTGAGATGCTCTAATCTTTTTCAGGTCTGGATTTGTGTTATTCATCGTGCTAGCATTAGGGCGAAAATCATGGTGGACTGTTGGATTAAATAGACTTTGATAGAAGGTGCCAATTCTCCACGCAGCTCTTTTGATCATAGGATTTGTGGACCATCGGATGGGAAGTTCATTTTCACAGTGGGGATTGCACGTTCGTTTTCGAACGCTGGGGCTCGGGGAGTGGACCAGAGAAGAATGATTGGTGCGATGTTGGTATTTTTGGAATTCCGATGGTCTTCGCAGTTTGTATGAGATACCGGTGAAAAGAAAGGAACTTGTATCTTGACTGTTAGGGTTCCTTAGTCTTTTGTTGTAGAGTTGATGTAACCTTGTGAGATATTGTAACCTCGTGAGATATTGTTTGATCTTGGGTTTTGTTAACCCTGTTAATGGTAAACTAGCAATGGGCTTGTCTTGTGGTGGTAAACCAACAATGGGCTTGTCTTTGCACTGGTAAAGACATGCATCATATGTATTACACTTTTACGGTTAATAGAAGGTTCCACTCTTACTTGACCAAAAAAAAAAAAGAGTCATTATAAGAGGAGTAATTTCTTTATTGCAACAAAAATGTAGAAATCAACCATCAAGTTTACACACATTATAAGCAAACTCAACCCATTATAATGAAAACTTAAACACCAACCATGAAATTGACACATTGTAAGGGCGAACTTGATCATTTATAACTAAAACTTTAAAATCAACAATCAAATTGAAACATAATGGGATTGGGTTACTGGAAAAAATAAAATAAAAGAAATGAAGAACATAAAAGAACAGACAAATTAAAACATTGAAAAAAACACACACACAAAAAGTAAAAAAAAATAATAATTAGTAAGTAAAAATATACATTAAAACATAAAAAATAATAATAAAAAAGCAATAAAAAACAAAAAATTTATAAAATAACAAGTAATATATATTAAAACATATAAAAACAAAATTAAAAAAAAATAAAAACATAATGAAAAATAAAATATTATTAATATTATTAATTATGTTTGTTCTGCTTTTTAATTTTTTAATTTTTTTACATGTTTATTTTTATATTATCATATTATTTTATTTTATTTGAGGTTTTTTATTTCATTTGAATGTTTTATTTGTTTATTCGTTTTTTATTATTATAAAATTGTTCTTTCTTTTGAGTTATTTTTTTAACCCCTTTTTTTCTTAATTTATGTGTATTTTGAAATATTTGTATTTAATTTTGTTTAGTTTTTTTTTTAATTTTTGTCCTTTTTAATTCATTTTCTCATTTTTAAAATATTTTTTACATGTTATTTTTTTTCCTTTGTACTTTTGGGTTATATATATAATATATATATATATATTATATATAATATATATATATTATATATATATATTAATTTTAAATTTGCCAAAAATTTTAAAAATTCATTATGAAAAAGCATGGCAAAGAAAAACAAAAAACTACTTGTTTGGAAAACCCTTTAAAATCTAATATCCTAGGAAGAAAAACATGAAGAGAAATAAGAAACTTTAAAAATTGTTTAATAACCAACATTTAAAAAAAATTGTACATACTAAGGACATAAGAAAATTTAAAGCCTCAAAATTGTCTTAAATTTTTTTTGAACGTTTATGTTGAATGTTTTTCAAAATCCTCATTAAAATCACCACAATTTAAAAAAAAATGTTCATATTTGATGCATAAAAAAATTTAAACTGTCAAAAATATTCTAAAAAAGATGATGTATTATAAATCAACACTTTTCAAAATCGATTGATTTTTTTGCTACCTCAAAAAAATGGGTAATCTTATCAATTCTCGTTTTAAAGTTTACGTTGTTTCACTTTAAATATGTTAAATCTATCTAATATAAATTTGGTCAATTTAACTTTAACTTTGCTTAGTTACCTCAGTTTGTTGAGATGAGAGAGACTGTTAGTAACTTGAATGGTGAAAAATAATGAAATAAAAATTTTTAGTGCAAAGTGACAATGTAACAATGTTGAAGGATAGAAAAAGTGAATAATAAGAATATTGTGCATTACAAACAATCTTCATTGCTATTAATTTGAAACTATATTCTTCTACTCTTCTTATTGTCACACCTATTATTTATTTTCTATTGTCACATTTGAATGCAAAGTGATTAACAATGTGGAATGATGGAAAATAGGAACAATAATAATGTAGCCAAATATGTAAGTAGTTTACAATTTTAAGAAGAAGACATTTCAGGCAAGTGAACATTTTATTTGGGATGAAACATCAAGTATTGTATTTGTGTTTGAATTACTGTAACAAAGAAGTCAATTCACATCATGAATAATGTTTATGTGCGCACACTTAGAGAGAGTTTGTATGTTTTGGGGGTGAGATAGAGATATAGATGGAGGGGGAAGAGAGGGAATAAGAGAGAGGTAAAGACATGGAAGGAGGAAGAGATATAGATATGGAGAGAGAAGGGAAGAGAGAGAGAGGGAATGGAAAAGGGAGGGAGAGAGAGAGAGATTGATAGATATCTAGAGACAATGTGTATGTTTTGGGGGGTGAGATAGAGAGATAAAGGAGAGACAATGAGATATATAGATATAGATGGAGGGGGTAGAGATGTGCTTACACCGAAATGAATGCACATTATTAATCGAATTACTTTGAAATTAATGTACATCGTACATCTAGTTGCATCAAATCAGAAATCAACATCTACACTTAAGTCAATGCATCTAGTGCAAATAATCAAATAGGATTAGAAACCAACATCTACACTAAAATCAATGCATCTAGTGCAAACAATCAAATAGGATTAGAAACAAAATCTACACTAAAATCAATGCATCTAGTGCAAACAATAAAATAGGATTAGAAATCAATATCTACACCGAAACCAATGCATCCAGTGCAAACAATCAAATAGGAGTAGAACTCAATATCTACATTGAAACCAATGCATCCAGTGTAAGGTATTAAATAGGATTAGAAATCGACATCTACACTAAAATCGATGCATCTAGTGCAAATGATCATATAGGACTATAAATCAATATCTACACTAAAATAAATGCATCAAGTGCAAGCTATCAAATAGGAGTATAGATCAACATTACATTGAAATTAATGCATCTAGTCTAAGGTATTAAATAGGATTAGAAATCGACATCTACACTAAAATCAATGCATCTAGTGCAAGCAATCACATATGATTAGAAACCAATATCTACATTGAAACCAATGTATCTAGTGCAAACAATCAAATAGGAGTAGAAATCAACATCTAACTGAAATAAATGCATCTAGTGCAAACAATCAAATAGGATTAGAAATCAACATCTATACTAAAATCAATGCATCTAATGCAATAATCAAATAGGATTAGAAATCAATATCTACACTAAAACCAATGTATCTAGTGAAAACAATCAAATAGGAGTAGAAATAAACATCTACATTGAAATCAATGCATCTAGTGTAAGGTATTAAATAGGATTAGAAATTGACATCTACACTGAAATCAGTGCATCTAGTGCAAGCGATCATATAGGATTATAAATCAATATCTACACTAAAACAAATGCATCCAGGGCAAGCAATCAAATAGGAGTAGAAATCAACATCTACATTGAAATCAATGCATCTAGTATAAGGTATTAAATAGGATTAGAAATCAACATCTACACTAAAATCAATGCACCTAGTGCAAGCAAACAAATATGATTAGAAATCAATATCTACATTGAAACGAATGCATCTAGTGCAAGCAATCAAATAGGAGTAGAAATCAACATCTACATTGAAATCAATGCATCTAGTGGAAGCGATCAAATAGGATTAGAAATCAAGAAATACAATAAAATAAATACATCTATTTTAGTGAAAAACCAAAATATTCATGACTTTCTAAATCTAACTTCTATATCTGTATTTGTCTTCATCTGTCTCTTTCTTCTTCCCTCTCTCTCCACCTCTCCCTCCCTTTCTCTATATGTCTCTTCTTCCTTCTCCTCTCTCTCTCTCTCACTCTCTACCCCGCTCTTCGCCTCTCACAACTTATCGCTATCACCCCACAGTAATAATATATAATATATATATATATATATATATTATATATATTATATATATAATAAATAATATATATATATATATAATAATATTATATATACCTACATCCAACATTTGTCTCTCTCTTCTTCCCTCTTGCCCCAACCATCTATATCTCTATCTCCCTCTGTCTCTCCTTATTTATCTCTCGATATCAGCCCACATACACATTATCTCTCCATATATATCTATCTATCCATCTCTCCCTTTTCATATCCATATCTATCTCCCCCCCATCTCTCTCTCTCTTAGCCCACAAACATACAAACTCTCTCTCTCTACCTCTCTCTCTCCATATCTATCTCTCTTCCTCCCTCCATCTCTTTTACTCTCTCTTCTTCCCTCTCTCCCACCTCCATCTATATCTCCATCTCCCCTTGTCTCTCCTTCCAACCCCAAAAACATACACTCTCTCTCCATATGTATCTATCTCTCTCTCCCTCCCTCTTCCTCTCCCTCTTTCTCTTCCCCTCCTCTCTCTCTCTCTCTATTCCCCTTGTCTCCCTCTCTCTATTCCCCTCCTATTTATCTCTCTTCCCATTGTCTCCCTCTCTCTCCCCCTCTCTCGATCTCTCTCTTCCCTCTTTCTCTCCTCTCTCTCTCTCATAGTCTCACCATCTCTCCCTTGTCACTCCCTCTCCCTCTCCACCTTTCTCTCTCTATGTATTTCTTCCCCTCTGAACTCCATCTCTCTCCCCCCCCTCTCTCTCCTATCTCTCAAGTCCTCTCTCTCATCCTTCCTCTCTCTCCCTTTCTTTGCCACCTTCCTCCATCCATCCTACTCATCACACACACACTCTTTCTCCACCCTCCAACTCTGTCACTGTATCCCTCTGTCTCTCCCCCTCTCTCCTCCCTCCATATCTATGTCTCCCTATCTCTCTCTTCCCCTTCTTTCCATATCTTTGTCCTCTCCTTTTCTCACCCTTCCGTCATCTCCTCTCTCCCTCATTCCATATCCATCTCTTCCTTATCATCCCCCTTCTCTCTCCACCTCTATCTCTAATTTTCTTTGTTCTTCACTCCCTCTCTTTCCCCCTTCCAACTCCATTTCTCTCACCCCCTCTCTCTCTTCTCTCTCAAGTCCCCTCTCTATTCCTTCCTCTCTCTCCCTTTCTCTCCCACCTCCCTCTATCTCTCCCCCCATCACACACACTCTTTTTTTCCACCCTCCAACTCTGTCACTATCTCCCTCTTTCTCCCCTTCTCTCCCCCCCCTTCCATATCTATGTCTCCCTATCTCTCTCTTCCCCTTCTTTCCCTATCTCTATCCTCTCCTTTTCTTTCCCTTCCATCATCTCCTCTCTCCCTCATTCCATATTCATTTCTCCCTTATCACTCCCTCTCTCTCCACCTCTATCTCTCAATGTCTTGGTTCTTCCCTCCTTCTCTTTACCCCTCCAAATCCATCTCTCTCCCTCCCTCTCTCCTCGTCTCTCCCTGATCAGGTGCTCATTCAGAATCTTGACAAGTTTAGCTTTAGATCGAATAGCTCATCATTCTAAATCCAATGGTGTGAACAAACCTCAAATCCAAGTTCATATGCAGTCGTTAAAGCGAGTCAATGTTCAAGTTTGACTTGTCTACATGGAAGAATTGGATGACGTGACAAGTCCTTTAGCGAATGAGGAGATGCCAAGTGGCAGCCCACCATTGGCCCTTGAATATTGCAAATCACAAGTTGCAGGTGGAAAGATGTTACAAACCTGCCCTGACAAGTTTAGGGTTTAGATGAAATAAGGCCATCGTAAATCGCAATCGTAGATCGGTGAGGGGAGGGTAGGTCAAAATCGGCCTCCGACAGTTACTAGGTTGCGACGTGATAACTCGCAGATTGAAAATTGCATGTTGCAGGAAGAAAAAGTCCTCTTAAGACTGCCATTGGTTCTACGTCGAACTACGAAATGCGATAAAGTACCCGGACGTGAGGTGTTTATAGATTTCGGTGAAAACTCTCGTCGGGTCCGCCAACATCGCAATCACAATGTTCCACTGTGTTAACAAGACCTTAAGCCCATTGAGCTTCATCGACTGTGATTTCTAATATGCTAACAGGTTATGGCCCATAATGTAGCGAAATATTCGCTCGGTTAGTGGATTTTGGAGCGGAAATGAGGGTTTCTGCCGGTTTTGGAGCAATTTGTGGAACAAATAGTGGGAGAAATAGGAGAAATCATAACATATTTAGTTATTATCCAAATGGGATGCAAAAAGAGGTTATATAGCAATTTTTGGGTATTCTGAACTTATTGAGATAGGTTCCAGAGGTATATGAGCATTGTAAACACACTTTTGTTGTAATTTGAGCATAATAGAGAGGCTCGAGCATTGGAAGCTAGACCAAGGAATTAGTTAATTAAGAAAAAATATTGACTCCTTAAGCACTTGATAAGAAAATGATAAACATCTTGGGTTTTATTCTAAATGGGGAATTAGCACATCATTACTAATCTTCTCTATTCTAGATCAAGTTGGTATTAGAGCACTAATTTTTTCTTTCTAGATTTTCTTTTTGAAAGAAGGATTTAATTGTTTGCAAGTTTATGTCATGCTCATAAGGATAAAATTCAAAAAGAGGAGAAGGGAAGCTGGTTGGAAGCCCTGAAGTTGGGTCAAGTGGAAGAAGAGAAAGGTTGCCAAAGTCTTCTATATCAGTACATCCTCAAGTTGCAGAAATTGCAGTTGAGTTTTCAAATACCATGTCTCATGAAGGAGAACCTACAAACATGACTGAAGATGAGAAGACATTCAGAAAGGCTTTCTTTGACATGAAAGAGAAGGTGAAGGTCCTCTATGAAGAAAGGAATAGCAGATTGCAAGCAAAAAGTTCCAAACCTCCCAAAGGAGAAGGTTGTTCAGGAGCAGGTAATGGCAAAGGAGGTAATGCGGATGGAGACAAGCCTCCACCCTCTCCATCATCTTCTTCATCTTCTTCTTCACAAGTATATTCACATGCTTCCACTAATACAACCCTTACTCTTACTCGTCATCATTATTCAAAAGAAATTGGTAAATCGCCTTTTCTAAATCTTGATGTTAAATTTGAATTGCCAATGTACAATGGAGAAGTTAATACTCAAGAGTTCATTGGTCAATTTTATGTTCAAAAATCAAAGTGTCATAATTTTTTCAATCTCAGCTTCATATCAAAGAGCTCATCATTCTGAATCCAACAGTGTGAATGAAACTCAAATCTGAGCTCATATGCAAAAGTTACAACAAGTCAAAGTTCAGGCTTGACTTCGACACGTGGTAGGATTAGATGAGATGGAAAAGGTCCCAATGAATTGGGAAGCGCCAAGTGGCAGGTTTCCATTAGGTCCCGCATGTCGCATATCAAGGAAAAACAAAGGACGTAAGTTAAGAATCAACCCTGGCACAAAAAGGTTGCGATGCGATCTTATCACAATCACATATCACAGGTGGAAGGTATTACAAAAATTGGTCCCCAACAAGCTGGGTTGCAATTTGGGATAGTTGCAATTTCATATCGCAACAAAACGCCTTTGATATTTATGTTACCTTCGGTACTCTGCTGATTGAGAAAGGTCCTTATATACGATATGTTATACACTATATTTCATAGTCCAACGGGTCCACTAATATCACAATTGTATGGACTTTGATATCCACCAAGGGAAAACGTCGATTGCGATTTGTGATGGGGCTCCAGACCCGATATTTTATGGACAAGGTTTGATAATCTCAATGGGTCCATAGTGGTATGTGTTTTGGTATCTGCCGATGGAAAGTGTTGATTGTGATTTGTGATTGGGTTCTCGGATGTGATAATTTATATGTTAAGTTTAATACTCCTGGCGGGTCCACAATATTGCAATCGCAAATTGGCGCAAGAACATAATCGATGGTATAGCGGGGCTAACATAAATATCATAGGGTTTTTGGTGTGATATGCGATTGTGAGTATTGCAAATTGAAACCCAACCTACCGGGGGATGATTTTCATAATACCTTCCACCTCCAATATGTGATTGCGATAATATCCATCGCAACATGTCTGTGCCAGGGACGATTCTTATCCTGCGTCCTCTATTTTTCCTAGATATGTGACATGCAGGACCTAGTGGAAACCTGCCACTTAGTGCTTCTCCATTCGCTGGGATGTTTTCCATGTCATCCAATCTTGCCACATGTCCAAGTCAAGCCTAAACTTTGACTTGCTCTAACTTCTGCATATGAGCTTGGATTTGAGTTTCGATCACACCGTTGGATTTAGAATGACGAGTTCTTCTATTTCAAGCTGGGATTGAAAAAATTATGACACTTTTATTTTTGAGCATAAACTTGAGCACCTGATCATTACTTAGGATGTTTGCTGAAATATCCTCTTAGAAAATGAATAACTCTTCTGTTAACCACTTTATTTTGACCATCTATTTGTGGATGGAAGGTTTTACTTTTCTTCAACTTGGTTTCCATCTAGTTCCATAAACTTGACCTAAAATTCCCAACATATCAGTAATCACGAACACTTACAATAGAAGTAGGTAATCCAAAATGAACCCATACATTTGGAAAGAAAATTTGAGTTGTTTGTTCAGTTGTAATTTGTTTTTTACAAGGCATTAATATGCACATCTTGCTGAACCTATCCACAACTACATACAAATAATCATGACCTTTTCTTCATAAAGGAAGACTTCCTACAAAATCCATAGAAACACTTTCCCATGGACGTGAAGGTACTAGAAGTGGTGTGTACAATCCTAGTTTCCTATTACTAGGCTTACTGAATGCATGCAATGACAACCTCTGATAAAACATGACACACTTTCAAGCATATGAGGCAAGTAACAATACCTCTGAATATTTGCCACTATTTTACTTACACTGAAATGTCCAACAATAAGAGAAGTGTCCGCTTCCCTTGTGACATTTACTCTCTCCCTTTGGAACACAATGTTTTCCCAAATGATACAACAGATTATCATGTACATGGTAATCTAATTACATAACTTGGTGGCTTTGACTCAAGTTTGAATATACCTCTTGAAAGTCAGCATCATTTGTGTAATGTTCAACATAACCTTCAGGAAAAATATAATTATTCTTGAGTAAATGGCTACATTAACAAGTGGTCTAGAAAGCATATCAACAAATTTGTTATAATACCTTTCTTGTACCTAATTACCAAGTGGAATTGTTGTAAGAATCCCAAGTTGTGGGATGAACAGTTGCATTATATTCAACATTCTTAGAACCAAGCAAAACACTCTTCTACTCTAACTTCGCCTTTTGAGGCATGTCTTGGTTATTTTCTAAATCGCCTTTGGATTTCATATTTGAGAAAGATGTTGTTGTAAATGGACATAACAACATAGAGGGAGAAAATAAATTCATTGATAAAATTCAATTGATTCACCACATAGTTCACGAGCAACTAGAAAAGAGTCAAGGAAAGCATAAAGAAATGCATGATAAGCATCGTGTAGATCATCAGTTTCAAATAGCTGATGAGGTTTGGATCTACATTAGCAAGGAAAGGCTTCAAGGTGAAGGTAAAAAGATGAAACCAATCTGTTATGGTCCATTTACAATTATGGAAAGTTTAGAAATTAAAAAACAAGTCCAGCAATTGACATTCGATACATACCAATGTTTGGGAGTGAACAATCTCACTGTAGTTGTATTAGCTTCTCCATTGTACAGTGGAAACTCTAATTTAACCTCAAGATTTAGTTAATGGGATTTACTACTTCTTTTTGCAGAATGATGATGAGTATGTGTAAGGGTTGTATTAGTGGAAGAGTGTGAAGATGCTTGTGAAGTATAAGATGAAGAAGATGATGGAGATGGTGGAGGCTTGTCTCCATTCCCATTACCTCTTTTTCCATTACTCTAGAATGGATTCTTCTTACCTTCTTCTTGTACATTTTTCCCTCTTGCTTCGAGGTGTGTAGCTTGAACACATACCTCATCAAGATTCGTGGGAATAAACATAAGAATGGTGTGTCAAAGATAGCTATGCAAACCTCCTACATATTTCAGCAAAGTATCTTGTGACTGTAAGTCTACTCCTAGCATAATCGTAAACTCTTGAGTATACTCTTGGACATTTTGACCTTTTAATTCCAACAGATACGGGCTTCCCAACACAATTCCAGAAATATCCAGTGACACTACATCTAATCTGACTTCATCAACAAAATTGGTGGTAATAGAAAACTAAAAACACATTTCCTTGTGACCTAAAGATTTGAATCCTTGGTTATCCAAACCAGTGGATACGGTTTATGATGAGGCACTATTTCTAGATTCAATTTCTTGACCAAATCTATAGAAATTAAGTTTTCCTGGGATCCACTGTCGAACAACGTATCAATTTTGGTGTGTTTGGAAATAACTTAGATATGGAACAACTCTATTATGTTTTCCTCATTTGAAGTGTTGTTGATGTTATTTTCTGTGTTGGTGCTTGCCAAGGCTTCCTCTTTGCTTGAGTTTTCCACGGATTTTCCCTTAGTGACTGTGGTTCCAATATTTGATTCATCACCTGAGTTAGAACCCAAGTCTTGTTGTACATCGACATAATACGTGTACGAGAGTACACCAAATAATTTAGAAAGAGGGACATAATGTTTTGAATCTACCCAAAGAACCTAGATGTACTCCTATAGTATTTGGTGGGTCTTCATAATCACATGTGAAAGAAATTAATGATGTTAAATCCCATACAGTAGATAAGGCTTGTGTATAGAGAAAATAACTAGAAAACATAGGCTTGAAGAAAGGGAAATCAAGTGGATCAAAGAATAAGGGGCAAAATATGCTTCTAAAGAGGGGAAGAAGAAGTGAAAAGGGGGCATATAAAAAGATAGAAGCCACGCCACACCAGTGCAAATATCCAAACAACCATTGTAACATTGACAATCATATAGGGGAGAAGTGTTGGAAGTCGCATCCAAAAATTAACTCAAAGAAAAAAAAAGATAATAAGAAGAAGAATCTCATGGCCATTGATTTGAGAAACTCAGTTGAAAGTAGCTTGGATGTGGATGATAAGATTGTCTTCAAAACCAATCAAGGTTTTTGTGGTTAGAAGCACAAGTTGTAGATATAAATTGTAACATGAATCTCCTCATAGTGGCATTGACCAATAATTTGGGGTTTCTCAAACTATTTGGAGATGATGGGAGTTCTAATGCAAAAGTCCATTCAGAGGGGAGATCTAAATATCGAGAAGAAATAGAGAATGAGTCAAAGAAAGGACCTAAAAAATATCAACCTAGTTCAAGTTTCATGAACCATTTATAGTGATACCTATTCAAAATTGAAGCAAAGGTCAATATCAAGTCATATCAAGGTGAGATCAATTCTCTGAAGCTAAATCATTAGTTGCAAAAATTAGAAGCTTATTTTAGTGTTCATTATATAGAGGAAGAACATAAGATTTCATTTGTGCAACTAAAATTAGAGGGTCATGCCCTTACTTGGTGGGAAATCCACATGGATAGCTTGATTTGGAGGGAGATGCTCTAATGAATAGGTGAGGAGACTTTTAAACTCTCATATAGTCATAATTGTACCCTATCGGGTATGTAGAGGACAAGTTGATCAGGTGGCACTACTTCAATTAGAAGCAAGGGTAACGTGTACGAGAGTACACCAAATAATTTAGAAAGAGGGACATAATGTTCTGAATCTACCCAAAGAACCTAGATGTACTCCTATAGTATTTGGTGGGTCTTCATAGTCACATGTGAAAGAAATTAATGATGTTAAATCCCATACAGTAGATAAGGCTTGTGTATAGAGAAAATAACTAGAAAACATAGGCTTGAAGAAAGGGAAATCAAGTGGATCAAAGAATAAGGGGCAAAATATGCTTCTAAAGAGGGGAAGAAGAAGTGAAAAGGGGGCATATAAAAAGATAGAAGCCACACCACACCAGTGCAAATATCCCAACAACCATTGTAACATTGACAATCATATAGAGGAGAAGTGTTGGAAGTCACATCCAAAACTTAACTCAAAGAAAAAAAAAGATAATAAGAAGAAGAATCTCATGGCCATTGATTCGAGAAACTCGGTTGAAAGTAGCTTGGATGTGGATGATAAGATCATATGTACTTTAGTGCAGAAGGAAATGAATCTGAGTAGCCTTAAAAAAAAAAAAAGAGAATAAAAATTCCATGCTCTTCAATATAAATATACAGGATAAAAAAACCAAGGTTGTTGCTTAGTTTGACTCAAGATCATAAGAAAATATCATTGCAACAAAGTTGGTCAACAAATTTGGATTGGAAGTTTGTGACCATTCAAGCCCATATTCATTGGGATGAGAAAACATGGGTGAAAATATAAAGGTAAAAATTCAAAATTAGATTTTCTATCATTGCTGATTTTACGGATGAAGTAGAAATATATGTAGTTCCCCTTGATGTACGTAGAGTGGTGTTTGGACATCCCTGCATGTAAATGTAGTACACAATCTTCATGCGGAGAGCCAACTAGTACTAGCTTGTCAAGGATGGAAAATCGTTCGCCATCAATGCACACAAAGGAAATTAAAAAATTTTGTTTGTAAGTGCCAAGTAAGCTATGAAACTAATCAATTCTTACAAGAATTGTGTTTACTATTTTTAAGAGAAAATAAGTCTGAAGAAGAGTCGGTGAGAGAAAATACATACCTAGGGGGCGTAATAAGAAATATAAACAACAAATAGAAGAGTTTTTATAGGCATACAAGGATGTGTTTTGTGAGCCTAAATGGATACCACCTAAGAGGTAAGTGGAGCACATGATCTAGTTATTTTGGACTCTCCACTATTAGACATTGGATTGTATAGGCAGTCTATTATAAAAAGTGAGGTGAAGAAATAATTGCAACAACTACTAGAACAAAGTTTCATTCAACACAATCAACCACCATGTGGGTCACTCATCATCATAGTGCCAAAAAAGGATGGGACTTTGTAAATGTGAATTGATTGCAACGTGTTAAACATGATCATTCTCAAGAATAGGTACCAACTGCCCAACACAGATGACCTACCTGATCAATTGCAACAAGAAAAATACATCACCAAGCTAGATGTTAAATTTTGATATCACAAGGTTTGAGTCAAAGAAGAAGATACCTGGAAGATCGTCTTCAAAACTAATCAAGGCTTTTATGAGTGATTACTTATCCCATTTGTCCCATGTAATGAAACAACTACATTTATGAGGTTAATGAATGATATGTTGTACCCTTTTATAGATTCACTTATTATTACGTATTTGGATGATATACTAGTGTATAGTGCTACCCAAGAGTAGCACATCTCACATATGTAGTAGGTGTCGGATGCATTAAAGAAGCATCAACTACTAGAAAATTTCAAGAAGTGTGAGTTTGCACAATATTCCTTGGTGTATTTAGGGTATGTGATAGGTGGATATTAATAAATATAGATCCTGCCAAGATGGAGGCCATCATGAAATGGTCAGTGGCTACTAATTTTTTTAGGGTTAGGAGTTTTGTTTAGGTGGCACAACACCTGAGAAAATTAATAACCTCATTTTTAGTGTTAGCAACACCATTCCACACCATAACAACAAGTGGAAAGAGTTTTCAGTGGGGAAAGGGTCAATAAAGGGCCTTTGAGGAGCTAAAGAAGATCACTAAAGTAATAGTTATGGCATTACTAAACTTGCAACAACCCTTCGAAATGGAGACATATGCAAGTGCGTATGCTATGGAAGTGGTTTTAATACAAGCAGGAATGCTTGTATTCTACCATTCTAAAGCATTTCATGGGGAAATTCTTAACTACCCTACCTATGACAAGGAGCTCTATGCCCTAGTGAAATCTATGAAGAAGTGGAAACACTATTTGATGGGGAAGGAGATAGTAATCCACATAGATCACCAACCATTATCGTAAATGTAGGCCCAAAGTAACCTATAGAAGACTAGACATTATAAATGGATGGGGTTTCTACAATAGTTTCATTTAGTAATCAAGTATAAGAAGGGTAGCATAAACAAGTTGGTTGACAAGCTTCCAAGGCCACCTGCATCAAAGATCAAATCTTTTGGAACTCTGGTGCATATGGATCCATTCACCCTTATGCATACATTGAGGCTTATTCAAAGGATTAGGACTTCAAGGAGATTTTTTAGTAGTTGCGGAGCTAGAGTCATGTGCAAGATGGTGATAACACCATTGACTACAATATCTAGGACATGTTACTCTATAGGTTGGATCCCAAAGTTGAGTGCTTTTGGTTGTTTAGAGATGTTAGCCCCTCCAAAGTTGTAGGGAACTCTAGTGTAGGGAACAAATTGGACAACTTGTATAGGTATGTGTATTGGCATAAGGTGCAAGAACAAATAGACATGTTCATAAGAGGATGCATGCTTTGTTGTACCATAAATCCTAGTAATAAGAAACAATGTTTGTATCATTCCTTACCTGTACCCACTCATCCTTGGAAAAGTATTTCCATATATTTTTGTGGGAGGTTTACTAATAACCAAGAAGGGATATGACTAATTTTTCATGGTAGTTGACAAGATCAACAACATGTATGTTCTGATGCCCTGTAAAAAGACCATAAGTGGGAAAGAAGCAACAAACTTGTTCTCTGGACAAGTCTGGATGCACTTTGGGATACCGAGGATCATTGTTTTAGAGAAGGACACTAGATTTATCTGTGTATTTTGGACTACACTGTGGGAGAAGATGAATACAAATTTGAAGAGGTCTACAAAATTCCATCCACATACATATGGGAAAACAGAAGTAGTCAATAAGACTTCTGTGCAACTTTTGAGGGGTTACAATTAGAAGCATTCAAAGACCTAGGATAAAAATCTTCCCCTAACTCAAAACCTACAAATAATGAGGTATGAGCCGCGTGAGGAAGACCCTAATGTAAATATCATGCTCTGAAATGGTATTATGGCAAGGGATGACAAAGGCAAGAAACCTGAAGAAAGCACCTGGGTTCGTAAGGCTCCAATGAAGGAACTAGAATTTGATTTGGAGTGCGCTAAGGAGACCTTCATGGAAGTTAAGAAGAGCTTCGTTGATGCCTCTACTTCAGGAAGTAAAGACAGATTGGAGTCAGAAATGGACCCATCAATGCTCACTACATTCTTGGAGACATGCAGGAAGCTGCTGTGCGATAGCAAGGCTGTAAAGGGGCTGCAGGAACTCGTAAATAGATGCGCTGCGACCGCACTAGGAGAACCGTGCGTAGTCTGGAAGCTTGGGAAGCACACAATGCGAACAGGAAGAGAAATGAGATTGACCGCATAGATCGGGGAATATGAGATGGACCAAGTGATTATGGATCTAGGTTTGAACACGAACGTCCTACCCAAGCAGACATGGGAGCGCATGGGTAGGCTTGCACTGCAATGGTCTCCGATCCAACTGTGGATCAAGAACCAGAAAAACATCCTCCCTATGGGGAGATTGCAGGGAATCATAGTAGATATCAAAGGAGAAAGTGCGCTAGCAGATTTCAAAGTGATAGAGATTATTGATGACAACAATCCTTACCTCGCGCTATTGGGAATAGATTGGGCCACTGACATGAATGGAATGATATATCTAAATAAGTGCAAGATGATCTTTGATAAAAAGTCTTTGCGTGTAGTGGTACCTTTAGACCCTGCAGAGAGATTACGCTACACAAAGTTGGTGTGCGATTACGATAGCAATGATGACTTGGAGTGCATCTACAAGATAACCACGTGGGAGCAAGATTGGGTAAATCCAACCGCATATGGCCAAATATCTTGGGAGCGCGAACACTCCTGCACATCAAATTCTGACGAGGAGATAGAACACTGGCAGAACCAGTTACAGGAGGTAACCATGCTCAACTGTAACATGATAATGAGGTCGTTGTGCTGCGTAGCAATAGAGGTAAGTGATATACCTACGTATGATGGGTTAAGCAAGGTGGATGACTTCTTGAACAAATTTGAACAAGAAGTGTCAGAAGAGCAGTGCTTCGATGCTCTGAAGTGGGTACTACGTGCTACACCCGTGAGGTGGTGGGGTACGCACCAAAGAAGTTTTGAGGACTAGTACGAATGTAGAAGTATGATGCACATGCGGTTTGGGAAGCCTTAGATGCGATTGAAAGACAAGCATGACAGATGAACCGGCTCGCACACCCACCTATCCAAGTGGATACAGACATATGGTGTGAAACCTGTATGAATGCACACCGTCCTCGTGATAGGGGACATGATCTGTAAGCAGGTGCGGATAAGGAAATGGCGCGAACGACCCCTCTGGCTGGGACCATGAAGTATGGAAAGACCAAGTGCGCAGAAGAATATCCATGCAGAAGCTTTTAACAAAGTAAGCAAAGCACTGAACAAGGTCCACAATGTGAAGCAGACTAATTGGGACTTGCACGTACCATCCTTTCTCTAGGCTTATAGGACTGTGTGCAAAAACCTAACCGCACAGGCACTACCAAGGCTAGAGTATGAAGCAACCATAGTAGGCCCTATAGTACTTGGAGAGCTTGATTGCACATGATAGCACTGGTAGATACAATGGTTTGCAGAACCTTTGAAGCAGAAATCCAACAGGGAAACTTTAGACTCCAAGAACTTGAAGAAGAAAGGGTACGATTAAGGAAGAAAAGTGCTCTAGAGGACGCAGAATTCAAGAAGCTGGAGGACGAAATAAAGGAATATTTTCTCGACAAAAAGACCAGGATGATAAGGTAGGATGCATACGATCATGATGACAGGTTTAAGGCCTATCATCGTGAATTGATTAGTCTGATGCCTTGGCATGGACCACATATTGTTAAGCATATTGACCAGGGTAGAGTGTTGCAGATGGTAAAGTACACAATGTTGACCATAACAATAAAAGGTGGGTATTCTCTAGGAAACATGATGAATGACAGGATGAAACTTTACATGGGTGGTGCAACCACCTGATTAGCTGAAGGAAGAACAATCTTACTACCCTAGGCAGTTGAAAGGAAGTGCGTGACTATAAACTATTCTGCCCAGGAGTTGTGCGATGTTGGAGTTGCGCGTAGAAGCAAAGAGTCACAAGGTCCACGACAGCGCAGGGGGGGCTGCACTGCTACGTGGATTGGCCAGAAAGTGATATTTGAAGTCACTATTCATGATGGGATGCTCAACTTGAGACCAAATGGAGCAGGTGGTAGGCATTTAAGATGCGATTTATGGTCAATATTTGGGAAAATCTACCACCAAGGGAGAATTACTGAACTGGATTTTGGGGGAGCAGTCGAATTCAAATTCAAAAAGTGCTATAAATTACAAAGGGCTACCTAGCAAACAACACTTGGTCATTTGCGAATTGAGCTATTGAGCAGAGCCCTGATTGTTGTGTGCCGAGCATTGATTGAGACCTTGAGTTTGCAAGTGCTAGATTTCTGTATGGACACGATGGCAACAGCTGAGGACGTTATGGAGATAACAGAACTGATCATTGAAGAGGCCACGCAAGCCTTAACTGTGGGGATGCTCCAGAAGGTGTCGGGATTGTGGCAGAAATCCTGAAATCACCGCGCATGCCAAGACCGAAGAAGGACAAATAAGTGATGGTTCATGTACGTGTGTCCCCGTGGAACCTGCTATGCACCAAGCTTTCAATGGAGGAGAAGGGGAAAGTCATCACCATAGATACCGATGAAGAAAAGGAAGACCTGGAGGACCTAATCATCACAAAAGACAAGGACGAAGGCATGGAGGAGGAAACTTAGCTTGCGCACCCCCCCAAAAAGCTACCCGCCTATGTCCCCTTGTGGAAAGGAAAGGCTATAGCACCCAAGGACCTTGATGACACCAAGAGCTTGCTCTAGACCTTGCTCCTCCCAGACAATATTATTTTTGAGGGCACGCACCTAGGACAGGTGTCGAGCTTAAAATTCGAAGATTGGGACCTTGCTGACCATGAGAAATTTCCTCACCTTGGGACCTCACACCTCATGAAGCCCAACCAGAACATTACGGCGGGGGGTACATAATTAGTACTGTGAAAGTGGTTGCACAGAGTGGAAAAGGCTAGGCTACTGAACCTACTCTAGGTGCCGCATTTCCATCATGCCCCAATAACCATTTTCGTCACCAGGAAACTACTCTGCCTAGTGCATGATGGGTGTTTGTGGCTGGAGGAGCCCATCCCCATCATGGCAGACTTGATTCACTGCATTTCCCAGCTTCCATGCAAATGAGAGGACCCCACAGACATCTCGGAAGGGAAAAGCAGTGAATTGGCCATCGTGGAGGCCATGAAGAAAAAATACAAGTTGGCAAAGAAGAAAAGGGGCTACGCCATATCCAACATCAGTGACAAAGTAGTGAAAGTGGCAACCCAAATACTAGTCAGTAAGGTTATACGCAAGTGCCGCGTAGACGAGATACCCACAACAGTGGTAGCACTGGCTGAGTAGTGTGTGGAGGGGGTCCAATTTAAATCGTCCAAGTTCCTCTACAAGGAGTTTTTAGAGAATTGTCGCGAAGCTCAGGAACAGGGAAAAACATTCCATTATACATGGCTTCTTCTATCCATAGTACTTGTGGCAAGGGAATTACCAAAGGATAGTCAATTCCCCATGATTGACAGAGATCTGCCAAAGGCCGCGAAGTATGCTTCGCTCTGGGCCACGAAGGATGCCACTGGGATCCGCGACAACAAAATATTCTGGGTGTTCATGGAGATGAGCCTCATAATGGGGATCAATAGCAAGCCACAGTTGTCACCCACTGTCTACAACAACCTTCAGCATATTGCGGAATTTAAAGCGTACATCCACAACATTTACATTAGAGCGTGCAAGGACTCGACTAAACAATGGAGGAAGCTACCCTTCGTAGCCACAGAAAATGTTATCTTTAACATCCTAGAGACATGGTCGTCGGAGTGGTGCGCTCCAGACATCGTGAAGATAGAGAAGTCAATGGCACAAAGGAAGAAAGATGAGGCCAAGCTGTGCATTGCATAGTTGGCAAAAAAGAGAAGGAAGGAAGAAATGGCAGCAAAAGTGTGGGCGACGCGGGACACTATACAGACAAAAATTGAGTAGGAAAAGGTCGCAGCAGCAGCAGCAGCACATGAGGCAACCATGAAGGTGTGTGAGGGCCAAACATCACCTTCACATGGGTAGGAATCAAAGGAAGAAGAGGGAGGCGCGGACCCACAAACCGCGTCAACACAGTTGAAATGTCATCATCCAACTGAGCAGACAGGGTCGCACAAGAAGGTCAAGACATCAAAGTTGTCTATTGACCCGATCACCCTAACCGAGGCTGATCTGCATGAAATCGACGAGACAATGCGCAATGCCACCTCTAAGGCCCTCCAAAATTTCATGTAGGAGAACCAGATTGTGTTGGGGGCCCTCAGAGTCTAGTTGCAGGAATTGCAGGTGCACCCTCCTCAGGCTGCTACCCTTTCGACCAGACTCACAGTCGAAACAATGGCAGCAGAACATATGTTGCACCCACGAATGACAAATACCATAGTGCTACCGGAAGGGGCAATAGTTACAACAAATGAGGCCGACAGGCCTACGATTAGCGCATTGAAGGGTCTCAGTATCAATATGGCTGCACTCCCGTGAGGGACCTTATATGTTTTGCAGGATGGGATAACATCAGAGCTGCGAGCTATGGAGAGCCGCGCACTGCAAGTCCTCAATGAGCAGAAAATCAATAAAGGAACAATTGAGCTTGCAGCATGATGAAGTGGTGTCGCAAAATAAACAGCTAGTACAGGTAATAGACGAAGCTTGCAAAGTGTCCTAGAGTTGGCCATCCTAGCAGACATACTAGCAGAGGTCCACATCCATAGGTTAGCAATAGGGGTGCGTGAGGCGCGAGAGGAAATGAAAAAGGTTCAGTTGGAGCTGAACCTTCAGATCACTGAGCTGCGGTTAAAGGCGCAACCATCCACCCCTCCAGAAGTTAGAGAACAATGCACTAGCACTATCACAACGAGACTAGACGAAATTGGCAGTGCAGTGCGAGACTACACCAGCATGTTGAAAGAACCATTTGAGGTCCTCACAAATCTGTAGGAGGACCCCAACATCCAGCACTTAGAGACAGAGGCACGAGAACTCCAAAAAAAATATGATAGCGTCAAAGGAAGTGCATAGATGGTGGCCCTCACTCAGAGGCTCGTGCGGATGCAACAAGTAAAGTCCTAAAAGAGCACGTGGACACAACACGACACAAGGAAGCAATCTTGAAGGCACACGTTCAGCCTTGGATCGACGAGGCCTTCACCATCACAGCAGAAATTGAAGGAAAGCTCACACACATGCAGGGGATGCATGCACTGATGCAAAGAAGCACTTTCGACACAGAGGTCTCAGAACAAGGTATGCAGCAGATCCAGCAAGCAGCAATTCAGTGCATTGTTGACCTTGCCACAGTTTGAGCAGAGTTGGAGGGACTCCACACAAAGATCTCCGCGTCAACAGAGAGACTCGAGGGTGAGTCATGATGTTTGTTTTGGGGGCTTGTTGGGCATGGAATCCCCCCCAAGGCATGTTTCGGGGCTTAAAGCCCAAGTTTTGAACGAATCTTTTTGTAAAAGCTCCGCAAATTGCAGGCACGGGGCGCAAAAGTATAACAGAGTCACAAGGTTGTCCACCCTGGTTTTTGTAATGTAATGTCGACTAGATAGACCTACCCATGGTCCATGGACCATTGGATTGTATAAATATAGTGACGCTCTAAGTGTAGAAAATGAAAAAATAGAAGAGAAGCATGAGAAGCCTAAGTGATTGTGTCAAAGTGTAAAAGTGTGTCTATGGGTCGTAGAGTAGGAGAAGGCTCTACAGCTGAGTGCATAGAGGCCTAGTAGTCCGCAACTAAGTGCATGGACCCCTGTAGCTGAGTGCGCAAGGCAGGTCGAGGTTTTAACCATTGGGAGAATCAATAAAGAGAAGTTTTGCTATAATTCTATCTATGTTTTCCTGGTTTAATGCATGATTGGGTATAATTTGCAAGTATATTGTTTATTTACTGCGCAATTGTGTATGAATGTTTGTATTGCTAATTATAACTTAAGACATTCAAGTAGGTGGAGGTAATTAATTAACACTGGAAGATAAGTAAGATCTCGGGTAATAGTGCAGAGTGTGGCACAACCCCTAGTTAGGGTTGCGCGAAGGCAGTGTATCAAGTCACAAGGAACGGGAAGTACACAAAGAGACCTACGCATAGGAACAAACAAAGAACCAGTCATACCTCTCAGACATCTCAAGGGTGAAGAAACCTGGTTCTAGCACCCTCCCATACTACTTCAGGTGAAACCTCAATCCGCGCTCTGTGGACTATTGTTGAAAGGGCCAGTAGTAGAGGGATTTGTTTGGCTAATTAACTCTGAACCTAAGTCAAGCCCCAACAAGCTAACAAATCCTTTTATGTTCACCACCATATGTGTTCATGGAAATAGGGATGTCATGGTGATGGTTATTGAAAGTCTCAACACAAATGTGTGGTTCAGAGTGATTTGACAGGTTATCAATATTACAAGCTCAGAGATCATCTGAGAAGGCAAGATTATCATTTTGGAAAGGGGAGGAAAGATAAGACATACCTTCAACACTTTTCACCATTACATGTCAAATACTACCACCTCATTCTTGATTACCACTTGGAACAACAAATTTAACATCATTAAAAGTTGAATTAGGTGAAACCAATAGATCATGAAACATAGGTGGTAGAGGTTTCTAAGTATCCCTAGAGACAATCAAGTTTTCTTTTGTATTAGATTCAAGATGGAGTTATGTGTATTAATATGATAACTCGAGGGATCAACTTTCACTTTAGGCTCCATACAATTACTAAACCATTACAATTTTTCCTCAATAATATATGGATCATAAGAATTAGATGGAAGTTGAATGGACAACTCAACAGTTTGATTTTCAAATCTCCCAACTTTAATTATGCGCAAAATTTTGGATCCCCCTTAGTTCAAATATCTCAACAGGATTGCAAGGACCTAACATAACCATGAATAGTGTCCTAGAGGTGAAGAAGGATTAAAAGACTCAGGATGAGGAGTAGTAGTTGTGCTTAAATCATATTGAACTTGAAAGAACGACAGATCAATGTCATTGTCATCAGTATAATGGTCAAAGATAAGCATACTAATATGACACTCAGACTGACCAAGATCTTCTAAATATTCAAAAACCTAACAAATTACCATTCCATATTTGTCATCAAATGATGCATGAATTAAAGAAGATTCGAGATCATTCTAAATTAAAAGGGCATCCTCATTCACAAAGGGAGTTTGTAAATTGTGAGAAACATATTATGAATCGATACCCTAGAAATCCAAGCCCTCAAAAGAAGAGAAGATATCATCTGATATACTTGGACGTTAACCACCATATGTGTTAATGGAAATAGGGATTTCATGGTGATGGTTATCGAAAGTCTCAACATGAATGTGTGGTGCAGAGTGATTTGACAGGTTATCAATATTACAATATTAGAGATCATCTGAGAAGGCAAGATTATCATTTTGGAAAAGGGAGGAAAGATAAGACATACCTTCAACACTTTTCACCATTACATGTGAAATACTACCATCTCATTCTTGATCACCACTTGGAAGAACAAATTTAACATCATTAAAAGTTGAATTAGGTGAAACCAACAGATCATGAAACATAGGTGGTAGAGGTTTCAAAGTATCCCTAGAGACAATCAAGTTTTCCTTTGTATCAGATTCAAGTTTGGAGTTATATGTATTAACATGATAACTCGAGGGATCAACTTTCACCTTAGGCTCCATACAATTACTAAACCATTACAAGTTTTCCTCAATAATATATGGATCATAAGAATTAGATGGAAGTTGAATGGATAGCTCAACAATTTGATCTTCAGATCTCCCAACTTTAACATCATCACTAGGGGAATCCAAATTGGTACTGGAAAAGAAGGACGACAAGAAAAAAAAGGAATAATAGGTTACTCCTTGGAAGATTGAGGTGTCTCATGGTTAGCCAAAGTTAGGGAGGGAGAATCATCTAAGGGTTCAGATTCAAAAGATTTAAAAGAGAGTAGAATCAAATTCTAAATTTTTTCCATAATGAAATCTAAATCAATCATTACTTAGGGAAATTAATAGAAAAGGTGAAGAAATTGATCAAGAAACCCCTCTACAGATTCACCAGCTCCTATTCTAAGAAAATCATTTCTATCACATACATCTTGATAATCATACCTGTCAAAGACTTCACAAAGCTCCTTAACAAGTTTCTCGAGTGAATGGATAGAAGCGACAGGTAATGTATGACACCATTTCTTAACTTTACCTTCAAATGTGAGGGTGAACAACCTGGCCATGACATATTTATGATGTATTCCATTTGAGAGAAAAAAAAAATGCATAAATTGAAAGAAGTGTTCGAGGATAGTTAGTTCACTCTTACCATCAAACTTACATTTAGACAAGCCATGAATGATTTCCGTAGGGATGGTAAAATCAACCTCCTTAGAAAAACATCCTGGGATTGTGAATTAGGAAAGATCCATTTAATATAAGATATGTAAAAAAGACTCAACAGGCACAACTTGTCATCTAGCCCTCCTTCTAGTGCCAAAATATTGATGGTGTTGGTTACCGCCAACATACAGGGGGTACCCTTGATGTGAAATCCCAATTAATCCTCACATTGTTTGGTGTAGGAGCCTCATGCGAAGTATCGACCCGACTGCCATAACACAAAATGTTCGTCTTGGTTCCAACAAATAACATAAGAGATTATATACATAAACCTTGAACAATAAATTAAGTTGACATTGTGAAACACCAATTACAATTTATAAAGGATACTTTCATGAGGGGGAGACAAAAAGTGAGCCTCTATAAGTAATAGTACTAACCTAAGAGAGATACATGAGCAGAGAAAGATTCATTAGTTATCTAGTGAAATAGTTCACATAGACACAAAAATTATTAAATGGCGTACAACACACCTTCAATAATATAAGTATCAAGTCCAACAAAATAGTTCAATTTCCTTAGTACATATGATGAAACATATATATAAAACATCTGAAGAATAGTCCTAAGACATCCACAATACATGTATGAAATTGTGTTGGCTCATAGAGCTTCAATTATAAGGTGAAAAATCCAAGTACACAGTTACAATTATGAGACACTAGTTCCAATAATGAAACATGAAGTCACTTCTTACTTCTCCAAAGAATGATTTTCTTTCCTATGCCAAGTAGAGAAGCCAAGACTAGATCTCTAAAGCTTAAGCCTCCAAAAGCACTTTCCTTGAGTTATGAGGTTGATTTTATAAAAACAAAAAGATCCTTTCATGTCCTCATGACTCTTGGATTACCCTCATGATTCTTGGACTTCTAGTATGTCCTTTGGACTTCTAAACAACTCTTGAACTTCTAAATTACTTTTGGACTTTTATACAATCTTTTTCCATATATGAGTATGTGACTCTTCATGTTCCACATATGAATTTTAGACTTCCACACATCACATTTTGTCCTTTCACTGAAAATGCATCATTACATTACACATGATGATGTGGCATGACACATGGATACATATTGATCATTATTATTACACTTGTACAAGTTATAACTTGATGATGATGATATGGACTTCATGACGAGGTGGAAATGCCAAGTTGTCTTCCTTGTTGCTTCATCTTATGTTCTAGATGATAGATCTGATCTATGCTTCATCTCCATTAAAGATCCACTGTGTTTCTCATCTTCACCCTACAAAGGGTCTTTGATCAATATCATAATCCTTTGAGTCATCATGGAGTGTCTTGTTTCTGTCTTGATCCATGATATGTTTTAGGCTCTTATGATATCTCTCTTTGTTCTTCTTGTTTGAACGTGTTTATTCATGATTTCTCCTTGATATCTTCTCTTGAGTATCACCTTGTCATGCTTGGAAGGTACTTCTAACAATTAAAATCATTCATGCTGGGGAAAAATCAATCTTAAAGACATCTATTCTATCACTACCTAGCTCACGAAATGATCTGCTCATGATAGGCCTGTGAGAGGGTTAGAAGAAGAAATCTTGATTAAGAGGGCACAGTCAGAGTCATCATTGGCTTAAGAGGGATCCATTATTCATTTTTACTATATCATGCACTATTAGGAAGAGATCTCCTTGGTCCAACGCAGTGAGGGAAGCTGAAGGTACAAGGTGGAAAGCTTCATGCTTCGTGGTTGCGCCATGCACTCCAAAGAAAAGAGAGGAAAGCCTAAAAGCACTGTTTGACCATTCAAAGTTGAGGGAAGGAATATTTCATGCTTCCCTATTATTCCATGTGCACAAAGGAAGGGTCAAAGTAATGCTTAGGGTGCATGAGCACATTGGGATGGAGGGAAGGTAAAAGGTTAAGCGCTCAGGACTGCGCCATGCGCTCAAAGAGAAATGATACTTCGAGAAGAGCACGGTTCAACTGGTTAAAGACAAGAGGAGAATTCATTTATCCTTCCCTACTATGCTATGCACTCTATAGGAAGAGGTTAAGCAAATATTGGGTGCAAAGCACATTTGGGAAGGGGGAATGGTGAGGCTTCAGCCTTCTGGAGTGCACCAAGCACTCAAAGGAAGAGGGGGCTTGAGAGAAAGCACATTTTTCTTCAACATGAGTCATTGTTTCTTTTGAATTCTCTTTTCATCCTAGTCTAGCAGAATTTGATCCAACAGTGGGTGCTTGACCATTTGGAGTGTGCTATTCATTGCGGAAGGCCGTAGGAATGAAGCCACTTTGCTTATGAGGTTTTTCACTGTACTAGGAGGATGGGAGCATTTTTTCATTGCATGTTTTTCCTCTACAAAATGGTGAAATAGGTCCATGATGGCAGCTAGGATTTCTCTAGTTTTCATGCAAGGAAAAAGTGACCAACATTCAGTCGAGTGAGTCAATATGAGCAAGAAGGGTCAAGTGACTACCCTTGGGAGGATCATAATGTGCAACAGATTTAGGGTAATCCTGAGATGGACTTATTGCACCAACCTTTAGTAGTAGGATTTCATCATTGAGGCCTATGTTAGGTTTATATTCACACTCGATAATAGGGCTAAAGGCTCTACAACTTGCACTGGGATAAAGGACTAAGAAGGGCTCCAAAATAGCTAAGTATGGGATCGACATAGTAAAAGAGGAAAATGCATCCAGACATGACTCAATCTTGGATTCCATACATAAAACCATCAATACAAGATAGAATAATTCACAAGAACCATGAATGACATCCACACCTCAAAAAACCAATAAAGAAACACTTATGTCTAAGTACAACAATTGAAACGACACATTATGACACTTAGAACACAAGTTACAACAACTATGACAAATGCGACCAAACTGTGTAAAGCTATAGGAATATGTCTAGTGCATGTTTCAATGATATGTAGGACCATATAATACAAATGATTGTGCCAGAACTAACTTTGGTGATGTGCAAAGGTGTGACACATGCAAGAGTGAAAATCACGAAAGTGACACCGGCGACATTAGGAAAACATAAGATGACACTTGAAAAATGTGAACAACCTTGAATGCGACACATGATAGAGCGAAGAACACAAAATCCACTTATTAAAGTGGAAACAAGTAAAAGCAACAACTACGAATGTGAAGTACAAAAGACATCAATTGAGAAAACTCACCAAAATAGAAGTACAAACGCAAAAAAGTGAGGGGGAATATCAATAAAAGTGTGTGCTGATTGTCGACATGAGCTAAACATCGTACATGCACTATCTTGATGGATGATACTATTCTTGTTCAAGTTGCATAAAGGAAGTGTTCTCATGAAATAATCAAAGACTGTGCATGTGACTTGACAATTTGAAACTAGGAAGAAGACTTAAATAATTTACAAAACATCAAATGATCATGGAGCAACCATAGAGCGATAGATCATATGATCCTTATTAAGCTCCAAAATTCATGTGTAGGAAAAATTTTAGAGGGTGTTGATCGCAATGACAACAATGGCCAATGTAGTCTTGAAGTGGATAGTGTAGGCCTAAAGCTCATAATTGAATAGTCTTGTAAAAAACATAGCTCTAAAATGTATTGAAACCATTTTTAATTGTTGAGGGATATATTGAGCTTGCTTTAGAGTGTGGGGCTCTTCTCTTGGATGGGTTTTCCCCATGAAATCATGTTGTCTAAATGGCTTATTGTTTATTTCATTTATTGAAACTATTATGCTCTAAGCTTTTTCACATTCTTGTATCATGGATTAGTGTAAGAAGCATATTCTTCATGTTTTCTTCCTTTTATGACGTCCCTGCTTTAAATTTTCCATACATAATACCAAAGGGTGATGATGGGATATCGAAAACAAATTTCAAAATAGGACTTACTAATTGAAATGTGGACAAACTCACTTTAATAATTTGTCATGGAAAACAATTTTTGATACAAATTCATTGTATTCTTTTAAGGCTATCATCTCAAAAGTTGAACTAAATTCCTATTCATTACCTCCATCTGACTATCAATCTAAGGATGGAAGATGGTGGATCTCTTCATTGTAACATCCAATTTCACCTATAATGAAGTTTAGAACAAACTAAGAAATACAATATCATTATAAAAAGCCACACTCCTTGGAATCCAAAGTGCACCTAGACCCTTTCTAAGAACATGTTTATAGCTTATTCTCCTTTAATGGTATTCTTACAAGAAACTAAAGAACACATCTAACTGAACTTCTAGGCCACCACACAAGTAATCATTCCCTCTTCTTGGCCACAACAAACATCCTAAAAATTTCATGCATATATTTTCCCATGGCCTTGTAAGGACTAGAAGTGGACTATATAGTCTTTGCCTCTTATTGTTGGGATTGATATGAAAACATTATATACAAGCTATCATAATACTACATACTCCTTCTTGCATTTTGGGCCAATAAAAATACCTGTGTAAGTTAGGCATAGTCTTCCCAACACAATAATGATCAACATTCTTAGATGCATAAACATCTCTAATCAAGTCTACTCTTTCTTCCTTTTGGTAGACAATGCTTCCCAATGTTGTAGAGTAATCCATATTGGGGATGGTAATAAACTTATTTTTATTAATGTCCACCCTACAACTAGTAATATTCCCCTTCAAATCCTCATCTTTTACATATTCTTATCTACATGAATCATGAATAAATAGATCCATGTGCATAATGGTTGTCAAAGCTATGATTGTTGGTGTTGGTGATCTTGATCATAGATAATAAAAAAATGTATAGCAACCCCTCCATTTAAAGTATTTTCATAATAAATCTTACTCTAAGTCTACAAACATTACATAGGCGAGTGATAAATATCGACAATAATATCCTTATCCAATACATAATGATTCCACTTCTTTACTATCTACACTAAGCAATAGAGTTTCTTGTTATATTTAATGTAATTTAGTGTAACCCCGTGAAATATATTTGTATCATATTTGGATAGTAACAGATAATTCTTCTCCTTTCTCCACACATTTGCATTTCACCATGTTAATTTTCAAATAAATAACTTTTACAAATCAGATATTTGGATAACTTTTACAAATCAGATATTATGATACCAAAGCTCATTTAATCTTCTTATTTAATTCTACAAACCCTTTCTATTAATTCTTACCCCAATAGAAACTCTCACTAATCATTGTAGCATGAAGTGATGCCACCGTAATGTAAAATACCCAATTATATACCTCATGTATAAGAAAGACTACTTCGACAAGCATATACCTATTTATATAATTTTTAATTTGTTTCCTTAGTATATCGAACACCTACTTCAAATGTACAATATATTCCTCCTAAATAAACCGAAAGATGAAAATATCATCCATGCATAGTGCGACAAATGAGTATATAAATGGACACAACCCATCATTGTGTTGTTCTGATTATCTACTATTACTTTTAACATAACAACTTATTGTGCATTTTATATAGTATATAAGGTAATGGACTTATTGAATTTTTTATTAAGAGTATTAATATATTATAACCACGGTGGAGAAGATAACTCCGTTTGCATATTTCGTTTCACCCTTTTTTAAATAATTAAATGTAACTTTTCATTAATTAATATTATAATAATTTTAATTAAAGATATGAAATTTGGAATTAAGATATATATATTTTTTACTATTGGAGCGAGTTATCCCCATCGTTAGTTTCAAGCAGGGTACAATTCTTTTATTTTAATTTAATTCTTATTTAAATTTATGTTAATTTATTTTTATTGTGATATTTAATTTTTATTATTATAATATTCAATTATAAATTTTAATTATTTTTTTAAATAAATATAAATAATATTTCATTTCTAGTGGAAAGAATATTTTACAATTTTATATAGAGAAAATGTTGTATTAAATCTTAAAATTAAATAATAATAATATAGATTTTTGAAGTATGATATAGTAAAAGCATTAAATTAAATAATAAAATATAAAGGTTTTTAATAAAAAATAATAAATAAAAAAAGTGATAAATATAATCCATAATAAAAAATCAAAAATACTTATTTTATGATACATCTCTCATTTTGATAAATAAATAAAAATAAAAAATATTTATAAAAAATTACTAAATTATAACCTTATATTATTATTATTATTATAAATTAAACATCCGAGAAGTTAATTTAGGCACTTCACCCCATTTTGCTATGGATATTATTAATTTTATAAATTGGCTTTGTTATAATATCATGGGCCAATCCCATGGCTTATTAATACCAAATACTCAAAAACAGTAACTCATTTCATATACCACTCTTTTATATAACTTTTTTTTAAGTAATCAATTTAATTAAAAGGGGAAAAAGACAAAACTACATTGGAGAGGAATCTCAATCATTGACTTATGACTATTTCATGGATGTTAAATCTTTACCATCCACCTAATTATTATTGGTTCTTAAATGAAAATTTTAGAAACCCTATTTTAAAATATACACATGATACTCCTTTATTCAAAACACAGTCGTAAGCACATCAACGGTGGTGGAATTGGGAATAAAAAAAAATTATGGCCACAGAAACTATTCCAAACTCTGTTACAGAGAAGATAATGACGATCTATTAAAAATAGAGAGAAATATGTAAATAATGTCTGCTAAACAATACGTTAATTGTAGATTTTGAAAATATTTTAGAATTTGAAATTGAAGAGAAAATCTATTTGTATTTTTTTCCTGAGCGAAATCATTCCAAAACTCTGTTACAGAGAAGATAATAACGATCTAATAAAAATAAAGTAAGTTATGTGTGATGAAAAGTATGATGATTATAGATTTTGAAATATCGTAGAATTTGAAGCTCAATAAAGGAGCCGTTTGACCTCTTTCCTGACCCTTACCATCTAAGATATTTATAAAATCTACGATCGACATAAATACAGGCGTGTATTTAAGGAGTCTATGCCGCCGTCACAGCCATTTTCATCCCAGCCGAGCAGTGGCCAGGAAAACTGCAGATGAAGTAGTTGACACCCTTATGTAGAGTAATCGCGTCACTGCCAGAGGTGAGAGTTATTGACCCTCCAGTGGTACAGCTTCTGTAACTTTTAGCGCTCACCACTACCAGATCATGTTTTGCCGGGTTGTAATTGAACACTGCAATTCATCCATCAAAATTATTTGACACTATATATCAAGAGCTGAATTATTTTTATGGCGCAGAAAATTTAATGTATACCTTATTGTGAATACAAAAATTTACATGGGTGTAATTCAAGTAACTATCAAATTCAAAAAATATTCCAAAATCTACCATTAAATTAACCATAACAAACACTTACCCAAAATATCGCCAGCTTTGAAATTCTTTCCAACACTCAGGCCAGAGGACTGGATTTTCGAATTCCACCCCTGGCCGTCCCCAACTACGTAGGTAACCCCTTCAACAGTAAGTGCACATTGAAGCGCAGAAAAGAGCAGCATGCCCACCGCGAAAAGCCTGGCACTGCCTCCTCCCTGGGCCATTTTCTGGGACGAGACCAACAGTGACAAGGAGGAAGATATATCAGAATTCTATGGTTGGATAATAGGAGGAGCGGTGATTCGTGTGAGCAAAGAGGGATGGAGAAGATTTATATAGAGGTGTTGGTGGGTTCTCGCTCACATGGATATCATCCCCTGGATCACTGCCTACTTATAACTGCTACCAGCGCACTTATCGCTTTATTAGTCAAAAGATCATCAGTTATGCAGTAAATTAATCGTGACATTCCTTATTCGATGCACGATTTCAGGCTGACTTGAGGTTAGTTTGAACTTCCACTTGCAAACCCTCATCATTGTCCATCAGCACTAATTTGATTTCCATATTTCAAGTTAATCATCCAAACATCTTCATTGATATTTCATCCATCACCACATCCCTGTTTTGTTTTTTCAGGTGAATCATTCAATAAATTTTGACATTGTTTTTCATTCAGATCACATGATTCTCCTAATGGATAACATATCCAATATTAATCATTGTTTTTCAATCAGATCACATGATTCTCCTAATGGATAACATATCCATCACCACATCCCTGTTTTGGTTTTTCAGGTGAATCATTCAATAATTTTTGATAAATATTAATCATTGTTTTTCAATCAGATCACATGATTTTCCTAATGGATAACATGGAAAAGTAATAACTTAATTATTTGATTTACTATTGCTTAATATTTTTTTTATTACAATTATATAACCTTGAATATGAATAGACCTTAAATAATAAAGTTGACTCTCTCTTTTTACCACCAACCTATAGGTAAAACTCTATGTTCTATCAAAACTCTATTTCTCATTATGATCAAAACGGCTAGAAAAGACAAAATTTCATTGCTCACTAATATCTAACTTTTAATTCTGTGTTTTATAATTCCTTTCCGTGCAAATTATTTGATAGTAAGGAAAATCCTGAGTAAAAGGAAGTTCTTAATAGTGCATCAGAAGGATTATAGATGATAATTTACTTCACTTTGCACTCTAAAACGTGAAAATAAATCTATTTGGACCAGTTATGTATAGATTACTAGTAAGATAATATGATTTTATCCAAAAAAAATACTTAAAAATATTTCATAAATCTAGATAAATTAATGAGATAAAAAAGTTCTTTCATGAGATAAAATATTCATTCTCTCCGTTATTGTGCCCACCGAGTACCAAATTGTAAATTAGAATACCTCAATCACTCAATCCGAGAGACTTGGAATGATGGTAGATTTCTATGCTCAATTATTGAGATAGATTAAAAAAAATTAGAAAAATGTAAAACACAGACAAGACCAAAGACCAAAGTTATAATTTAAAGTGAATTTTCTACGTATTCAAAGACAACTGAGACTCTTTCCTTACTCTAACTCCATCTTTTTTAACACGCCAAACAATGTGAAGAGGCTCTTATTATACATTTTTCATTAGGAAACACGCCGAACAATGTGAGGAGCCTCCTATTTATACATTTTTCATTATCCATACAAAATTAGCATTTTTCATTATAAATATCCATTGGCTGGTAGCCTAAACAACTTAGACAAGGCAAAGTGAGCAACAAACTTGAGAGGGAAAGTTGAGACTACCACTTATTATTTTATTTCATGATTCAAAGACAATTACAAAACAAAAGATTTTTCTTGTATATATGGCTCTTTTATAATTAAGTTTGGGTCTAGTGGATGGTGTAAGTTAATGGTGGTATTTCATGACACATTAGTGCTAATTTAAATTTGGAAAAACAACAATTTGTAAATTTCGAGGAATGATTAGATATACTTAAACAATGAATTTGGAGATGGTGTAGAAAGATGAAATATAGAAAACTGAATTAAATTTCCAAATATATGTTTTTTGTCTATAGAAATTTTGTCTATGTGAATTTTGAGCTTTCCTATCATTGGTATGTTATTTTCCATGCAAAATATAATGCATCCATTTCCATTAGTGCAACCTTTGAGTACCTAAAATGATGGAATCTTGCTACAAAAATTTGTAGAGTTTTAGAGAACAAAGTGTGCTTATGCGCAACTATCAATTCAAAATTTAAGATCTTAATTTGATATCTATGAAAGTCATTATATCCTTGAAATGACAAGCTCTTCTATTAATGCAACTCAAAATGGTTTTAACATTATTAAGCAATCTTATTGTTTTAAATTGTAGATTATAATATTCTCTAATGCACCATATATATATTTTCCAATTTGTTAAGGCAAAAAAAGGTTGTAGTAGAAAAAAAAAGGTGTATTTTGATATATTTCAAGAGAAAAATGTATTGAAAATAGTAAACACTATTTTTTTTTAATAATATATTTATAATACTACACAGTCAACTCTATATGCATATGTAGTTTCACAGACAATAGTTTATCCCAAAACTATATTTGCAGCAACCAACTCATCATGCATCCAAGGTTCTTTCACTGATTGATTGCAAGATCCTAACCACTCTATTGGTGTACATTCTCATTCCCTATTCTTTGGGGTTATGCTCTCTCACATAGGATGATCTCTCGCCATTGATAGGGATTCCATGGAATCCATTTCCATGGTTATGAGTCATAACCTCACACATGATGTTTTCAAGTAGTTTAAGGTCCCAACACCCCCCATGAAGATTATGCGACGTACTGAATTTGATACATTATTTCGACTACTCTTTTGAGGATGCCCAACATTAAACCAACTACTCTTATTCATGTGGTCCATCATCCTAGGTATTTGGTAGCGACCCTTCCCCTTATTTTTATCTCATGAGGCAAGGGCTAGTGTCACTTCCCCCTTGGGTCCCACCATATCTAGTCCTTAGCCCACATTGTACCCTTTGTAGGAACCGTTATCACACCTTGTTGTGTCCCATACCCCAAAAAATTACCCAATTACATGCCACATGACCTCATCAAAACAATCCACTATGATACCTTCATCGCTTCATGTGGTGAAGCCCATTTGGCTATAGTCTCTTTGGTTACCTGCCCTGATGATGACATTGAATCCTTTAATGAGTGCCTATTATGGACACTCATTATTGAATTCCCCTTGCTTCATTTAGGGATTATCCTTTTCTAGGAACTTGATCCATAAACTACCATGGATATTACACTGGATGGTTCATCACAACATATCTGATAAAATTACATTCAAAAAGATGAAATCTACACTATGAGGGTTATTTTTTCCTTAGATTTATGTATTTGTTAATTATTGTGTTATCCTTATGTATGCAATAGAAAAAATATGGAAAATAGAGAATAATGAAATAAAACTGACAAGCAACAATGAACACAAGATGTGATATGGAAAAGCCTTAGGAGAGAGAACCCAACTAGAAGGTGGAGTTGCTTTGTTCTCATTTTCTTTGAATGGAAATGGATGCAAGCAAAAAGGAGTGAGACTTGTGGGCCTTGGGCTACTACAATACACAAAACCTATCTATTCTCTCTATCTTTGTTCACTCTCAAATACTCCAGTCATCTATACAAAATGCACATGAATACAATGGAACCCATTTTCCTCCTAGTGGTCTAGATATAGCACAACCCAATAGCTAGCCTACTAGTGGTTAAGTTTGACCCCTTCAACTCTTAAATAAAGCTACAATGTTGACTCTTTTAGAGCCTTCTTCATGATGATCACATGGGTATTCCATTTTCCATGAATAATTGGGATTTGATGCGGTGCCTCTCAAATCATGGTGGTAAAAATAGGAAGGTTAACTTTCTAGTAGCATAACTTTTGCATATGGACTCCATTTGATGTCTTTCTTATGTAATTGGAAAGGTATTAGAGTGTAGAATAGCGATATGGTGTACAAGACTTCCATGGAAAACTTTTAGCCCCCAAACAATGCCATTTAAAGCTTCAAATTGCTTCTAGAAGGTTGCATGTCCTAATTTGCGAAGTTGGGACCCACCAGTAAAAATGATCTTGTGAGTTGATTCCTCTTTTTTTTTCCACCCTTAAAACATTAAGATGGATGAAAAATAATTTATTGATCCAATCCAAATTTGAACTCTAATTCCCTCACCTCATGTAGCGAGCACTAATGTCCACATGTCATCTACCCATAAACTCAATTAGTTTGTGCCCCTATCAAGCTAGTAACACCTGCCTTTGTGTCACACACTAGAGATGTGTTTCATTCTACCACACTTACACTTTGGAACCCATTTATCTCAAATTTCATCAAAGAATGTACGTAAACTTAATACTCTTGTTATTGATTACATTTACATCAATCAATTGTTTTTATAATTAGTATTTTCACTTCGGGTATCCAATTTCATGTGTGCAGGCCAATTCAGGGTACCCCAAATGCACCTATAAGGGCATTATCTTACCCCTTCATATACATATCTCTTCAAGTTGGCATGCTAGGCACTCCCTCTATGTTTTTTTCATTAACTAGTATACACCCCTTTAGTCATCCTTAAGGTATATTTCCCGCAACTATGCATCTAACATTATCGTAGTCCTTATCCATTTGATTGTTGCTAGTTGGTAGTTCTCCCACTCCATGGATTACCTCATTTATAAAACCCCTGGAATTTTTGGCATGCATATTGCTTCATCCTTTAGGAAGGAAGATTGATAGTTTTCATCTCATAGAAAAGCCTCATAATTTTTTCTCATCATTATGCTAACCCATCTCCTTAGACTCTTGATCGTTGTTGGGAAAAATATATGTTTATATTACCAACATTAAATTATCAATCCAAATCCATAAATTTAGAGATGCAATCACGAGAAATGCAGGATTAAAGGCATAATATATTTAATTTGGCAATTACTAAGTAATTCAAATTTAAATGTTGAAAATTAACACTATGGAATTTGTCACTAAGTTAGAGGGAAACTAATGCTATAGAGGCTCTAAGTTACAATATTTCATACAAGGGTTTGAATGTCCATGAAACTTTGCAATATTAGCTTCTTGTTGTCTTGATCCTTCAATGACCCTTTCCGGCAATGGATCCACACTTATGTTGTAGGGAAAAAAATTAAAGTAATGCAACTACAAGAAACTTGTTTGTTGGGTGGAAGAACTAAGAAAGTACTTTATTGGCACAGGCTTATAGTATTTCACTTAAGTGGATTTTTATTGTTCGTGTATACAATTCTTGGAGCAAATCTTGTTCTCACCTTTAATTGAATTTGTTCTCTTAAAAAGCAAACAAATAATGTAAAAGGTGAAGGCTACTTCACGCATTAGCAATAAAAAGAAAAGGAGATGATCTACAATGGGTTTCAAGGTAACAAGTTATGTTTCTTTCATTGTGATGTATACAATGTTCACATAATAGAATCAAACTCAATGTTTAAACTTTAACCACTCAAACAAAATGCATTCATTAAACCAAAAGAAGGATAGAAGAAATAGGATTGATCCACATATTGTACATACAAAACTTATGTTGACAAACTTAAACATTAGAATACTAAGTCTAGAATCCCAAAGGATACAACTCCATGCTTCAAAGCCAAACAAAGTTACCTCAAATTATGATTTTAAATATAACACAATTGTCATTTATAAAACAAGCTTGTAATATAATTATTCAAGATACACCTAGATCATAACTCAATTGGAATCAAATAGAGGTGTTGTTTACATAAAGTAGGTAAAAACACCAAAATGAATGAATAAAATGAATATATATATATATATATATATAATATATTATATATATATATATATATATATATATATATATTAATATATATATATATATATATAATTAATATATATATATATTATATATATATTATATATATATATATATATATATATATTATATATATATATATATATATATATATATAAATATAGTGAATGTGTGTGTGTGTGTGTGTGTGTGGTGTTTGTGTGTGTTCAAATTATGAAAATTAAATTTTTTATAGGGTTGTGATGTACGATCCCAATTGGAATGAAGTCTATTAATGATATATACTAACTGGCTCTATCAAGAACGGAATTAGAATTCATTTCACCAAAATGTAAATAGAAATCAAACCAAACCTGAAGTTTAATTGAAACACACAAACAATATATTACCTAATTACTAAGCAAATGAAATAATATGCTAAGCAGAAATGGAATGCTATCTAATTAAAATATAAACAACAAGTGTATACCAACACATACTAAATTGAGGGGGGTCTGTCTCACCTAGCATACCTAGCATACATGGTAAGAAGACTTATAGGATCAAGGAAGTAATTACACACAACTATAGAACTATCAACACTTTGGTATTACTGAAGAATCTCGGAAATTACAAAGATGGAATCATGGATTCTCTCTTACAAAATATTTAATTGCACAATAATGACCACCTCTTACTTTGATGAAGCTCTTATTTATACTTAAAAAAAAATAGTGGAACCGAATTCCCAAACTCGGAATTTGTTAAAATCAATTTTACAATTTCTAGGAAACAAACCATACACAAAATCTTAGCAAAACCAGATTAGAAAATCAATCTCCAAACCATTGCTTATTTCAAAAATATGCCCATGTATTACTCAATTTTGGGTATTCTACACAAAACCCATGTTTTATATTCTTGAAATTCATCTTTATTTTCCCAAATATCATGTGTGAAGTCAATTTCCTAGAAATTGTTGCTAAATTGAGTTGAAATGTTGTTTATGAGATGGAGGACGACAAGTGCAACATAGGTTTGATTTAATGAACAAGAAACCATGTCGAGGGTCCTAGTGACAAAACCAAAGTTCTAGAATTGTATTTGAAAATGTGTGGATATGCCAGTCATGGATGTCGGGTATGAGAAGTGAACTGCAAAATTGAACTGAACTATATGAATCACACTTCATAAATCATCATTAGGAAAATTATGATATAATCATCTTTAATCACTAAAAACATATCAAATGAAGTACTAACCATCAGTCATGAATAATGGTATTTAATGAAGGTTTTTGGTGTATATGGATACATATTATTAGCGAAACAAAGCAAATGGTTTAAGAAAAATAACTTTATAGGCAGAGAAATATGATAAGAACATAGCCCAACGCTCGCCCAACACTCCCCCAAACTTGAGAGTTTGCATGTCCTCATCCAAATGAGAAAATATGGGTCTTTCTTCGTTGTTCATTGTATACTATGTTTAATTATCTCACTTCGGTATGTATTTGTGACATTGTTTCTTTGTGCTATTGTTAGTTCTCATGCAACAACACTCTTTGTAACTAATTATATTGTCATAGATTGCTCTCTTTTTAGATAGAGTAATAAAATTATCATGAAAATTGAGTACAAGCAAGGGATGGGTCATCATAGAGCGATGGTGAATGATATGAGTATGGAGAATGGTTTATGAAATGATTGAGATGATGGAAGTATGAATTTGAACTTGGGCACTTTTATACTTTGTATTTTTGTTTCATTTGGAGACTAATATTTTCTTATGGTTCTTTACTTAGATAGGCAACAATGTATTCACCTTCTTATACATACATTTGGATAATGACCTTAGGAATATTTTATAATGTACAGGGAGAAGACCTTACAGGTGATGCTTTGTATTGGTATAACTTTTATTTCATTCTTTTCATGGTATTATAATCAAAATATAAATTTTATTGTAGATGGTGTAAAAATGGAGAGTTAATGGTTGGTGATGAGTATTTTGTAAATTTTGATGATATGCAATGGAGTGTGGAGTGGTTATGCATCATATTTTCCAAATTATTAGTAAATAAAAGAGATTTATACCTGCTTTACCTCAAGTTATCTTCGCTTTTAATTTTGATGTATGTTGTAGGATGAAGTAACAATTATGTGGAATAGGATGAAATATCTATGGAACAATTATGTGGATCAGGTAAAAGATGAAGATGAGGCGAAGCAAGGATGAGAACTCTTGAAAATATGAAAGAGAACAAAAGTTGATGAGAGTTGAATCTGTTGAATGAAGAATTGAATCAGGTTGAAGGAAGGAAATAAATGGTTGGGATGAACTAAAGATACCATAGATACTGAAAATAATCTCAATATCTTGAAGGGGTATGAAGATCTTCCCAAAACCCAAGGATTTGCATGTCCTCATGCAAACAAGGTAAGGGATGCTCTTTTTCTAACAAAAAAGGATGATGTATGGAAATTTTAAAATTTCCAAAATTGTTGAAACCGAGAAACTGTAAGATGATGCTGGAAAGCTACTCCAACAAGAATTGCAACCCCTTTTTATTGGCACATTGTTGAAGACTACACATTGTTGTTAGAATCATGAACCAAATAGTCTTCACCATAATGCACATCTAGCATAGTTATATTTATGTGAATAAATGTTGTAAAAGTAAAAAATAGAAAGAAATCATTAGATTAATAACCATTGATGGATGTCCTTATCCAATGTGAGATAACTCACCATCAATGTCAATGAACATCAAGGTGCAAGTGTATTCTAACAAGTATGAGTGGATTTCTTGAAGTCGAGTCACTTGCAGGATCTGACAATCAAGAGACATCGTGGTATTCCCTTGTTGTCAATGAGGATATTTTCCATTGATGTATGCAAATTGCAAGGCACTCAAAAGGATCTCCAATCTTAGTCCCGGATCAGGTTTTTAAGTCGATGGGAGAAGATCTATTGGAAGGTGGGCCTTTAAGGAATCCCACGTCATCCAACTCAAGCATAGAACCAAAAATATTTTGAAGAACCATTGGAACCAACATGAACTTACCGAATTTATTGTGAACCTTTCCCACTATTTACCTATTTTTAAAGAAAGATTCATGTGTAATTGTGTCAGTCACCTAGTTTTCAAAGCTAGATTTATTTTTATCTTTACTATTTTATTCATTTATTTATTCTACTATCTTACCCTACTTGAAAAAGAAAATTCTCCTTCAGGGGTAGGAGTATTTCCAATGAAGCCATGTGTGTAATAAGATAACAATTATACTAATACTCAAGTTTAAAAGGTAAGATTCAATGTATACCAAATCATGAGAGACCATCAAATTCAAATTATGTGATGTCAATAATTGACGAAGAATAGAGTGGTAGTTTGGATTAATGATTCTCTGGAACCAATGTTCAATATAGCCATGATGTTCTTGGCTCTCTTACTCATCTAGTCCACTTTGCACATCTTAACTTATCGTGACATATGGATATTTTTCTATTGTATGGTTGGTATCTTGAGTAAAATTTGGATCTAGTGATAGGTATGTTAGGAACTCCTCGATCTTAGCTTCTAATTGTTGCTCTTCATCGAATTCAGTGCATGATTCTTTGTTCTCTTTGAACAATTGGCAAAGATGGTTATAGAAGACTTATAAATCTTCTTGTGGAGGTGACTCATGGTTCTTTTTTCATTCTATCACTTCTAGAGATGAAAATATGTTCTTGATTATTGCCAAGATTTTCTCTTCTTAAGATGTGGGGAGTTTTCTTATTGTTGCTATAATTTGAGAGACTTTTTGGAGGAACATTCTTCAAACTCATAATCATTCTTGAGTTCCTTTTTCTAGTTGTTGATCCTTGTATAGCACATGGATTAGTGTGTGGGAGGGTTCTTACAACACCCAATTAAAAGACTCTTAAGGAAATAAATGAAGTATGCGTAAAAGAAAATAATTTCAAAGAAAATTTTCTCATATACTTGGATTCCCTCACACTACTAAGACTTGGTATCAACACTTGTATAATCATCATGAGTTAGCTTCTTCCTTTCCATGAATCAAACTTAAAAGAAAACATACTTACAAACATAAAAAGACATTGGATAAACCCCTACTAAAGTCTATGCACAGGTTCTTACCTCTTTTCTTACCATTTCTCCTCCCCCAAGTCATAAGTCTTGGAAAAAATCAAATGCAAAAAAAATAACTAAATTACCAATGCCCCAAACACTTTTTAGCACAATGCAAGATCAAAGCCTTAATCTATCTAATGTCAACAATTATAAGCAATTTGAATTTAAATGATGAAAATTAACACTATGGAATTCACCACTTGGTCAAAGTGAAACTAGTGTTATAAAGGCTCTGAGCTACAATATTTCATACAAAGGTTTATATGTTCATGTAACTTTGTAGGAGTAGCTTCCTGTTGTCTTGATCCTGCAATGACCCTTTCATGTAGTTGATCCACACTTATGTTGCGAGGAAACAAATTAAAAAATGCAACAACAAGAAAATTATTTTTTGGGTGGCAGACCTAAGAAAGTACTTTGTTGGCATAGGCTTATAGTATTTCACTAAAATGAATTTTGAGAGTTCTTGTATGAAATTCTTGGAGAAAATCGTGTTCCCACCTTCAATTGATATTATTCTCTTAAAAAGAAAACAAAGCATATAAAAGGATATTCTACTTCAGACATTGACAATAAAAAGAAAAGGAGATGATATACATCGGGTTTCAAGGGAATAGGTTATGTTTCTTTCACTATGAGGTACACAACATTTTCATAGTAGAATCAAACTCAATGTTTGACCTTTAGTGACATTTATCTCCACTCAAAAAAACTCTCATTAAATGAAAAGAATGATAGAAGAAATAGGACCGATTGAGATATTATGCATAAAAAAATTATGATGACAAACTCAAATGTTATAATACTAAATATGGAATCCCAAAGGATACAATTATGTGGTTGAAAGCCAAAAAAAATTACCTCAAATTATGATTTGAGAGATAATGTAATCATCATTTATAAAACAAGATTGCAATGTAATTGTTTAAGTTGGCACCTGAATCATAAACCCAATTAAAATCAAAATGAAGGCATATTTGCATAAACCTAGGTTATAAACAAAAATGAATAAATAAATAATATATATATATAATATATAATATATATATATATATATATATAAATATTATTATATATATATATATATATATATATATATATATTATATATTGATTGTGTGTCTGTGTGTTTTTAGATTATGAAAATGAAATAGTTACAGGGTTGTGATGGTAGCATGATCCCAATTGGAACAAAGTTTATTGTTGAGCTATACCGACTAGCTTTGTAAAGAACAAAATTAGAATTCATTTGACTATAATGTAAATAGAAATCAAACAAAACCTAAAATTGAAATGAAACACACAAACGATATACTACCTAATTACTAAGAAAATGAAATAATATACTAAGAGGGAATGGAATGCTAACTAATTAAAATAAAAACAAGTGCATACAACCACATACTAAATTGAGGGGGGGTTGCCTCACCTTGCATGCATGGCCAAAGGACGTACAATATCAAGGAAGTAATTACATGCAACTACAAAACCATTAGCACTTTGTTATTATTGAAATAAGCTCAGACATTACAAACTTGGAATCATGGATTCAATTCTCTCTTGCAAAATATTTAAATACACAACAATGACCCACTCTTAGTCCTATGAAGATCTTATTTATACTTCAAAATCAGTGGAACCGAATTCCCAAACTTAGAACTTCTTAAAACTAATTTTAATTTTTTTAGAAAATTGGCCATACAAATATGAACAAACTAAGATTAGTAAATTAGTCGTATCTCCCAAATTGTTCCTAATTTTAGTAATATTCCCACGTGATACACAATTATGGGAATTCTACACAATTCCCATGTTTTAGATTCTTGAAATCCATCTTCATTTTTTTGGAAATCCCATATCAAGTCAACTTCCTAGAAACTACTACTAAATTAGGTGGACATGATGTTTATGAAGTAGAGGTCCACATGTGAAACATGGGTGCGATCTAATGAAAAAGAAACCATGTGGATGGTCCTATTGACAAAAAAAAATTTATAGAACTTTCTGTGAAGAAGCACAGATATGCCAATCATGGACGCCAGGTACTAGAAGTGAACTAGTACATTGAACTGAACTATAGGAATCACACTTCAAAAACCGTTATTAATAAAACTATGTGTTGTAGTGGCTGCAACACCCTCCAAAATTTTGCCTGCATTCAATTTCGAAGCCTCCCTTGAGTTTTTACTTGATGTTTACACGTGCTCAGGCTCACTCTATGGGCTCTTGTGAGTCTTTGCACCCACCTTGCTTGATCGTTCAATGGGAAGCTTTTTCATGTTGGTAATAATGTCTTGCTTGCGACCATGTTTTGGTTGCACTTAAGGTCTCTGCTTCACGTATAGATGTTGTTTTCACTATCGAACATACATCGTGTTCACACATGGAGTCGTATACATTGTTGCAGAAGCATCGTCATGGTCATCCAACGATCAATCACAAGCATCACGCTTGTCGACTCGCTCTATCGATTAGTCATGTTGAGCATGCGTTTCTGGATGGTTTGATTCTTCCTATCCTCAAGTCATGTGAGTGTGTGTTTGTAAGATCGTTTATTCACCATTTCACTCACTCACACACTTAGTCATGTTTGTTGAAGTTCTGATGACTAGATCACCCTGTAACAAATGGACCTTCACCCCGCCATTGACTCGACTGGCTGTCATCCAGAATAGCGCAGAAGCACCCAACAAGCCATTTCAACCTGTGCTGCCTGCAAGTTGATCAATTAATACTCCTATTGGTCAACTGGAGAGTTTGACCGAGAAGTCACCCCAAGACTGAATCCCCTCAAAAATTGTGCAGAGAATGTAGACCATGCCCACTCCACTAACTGAAAAAATTGTGCAGACATGCCAAACAGACACCCAGTGCCCGTCCCTGTCTCCCTCAGAAAATTGAACATTTTTCCCAACCAGCCCACTAGTCAATCAACTAGCTGCTCACCCAGAAAACTACACAGATTTCATGAGAAATCCCTCTATAGCCCAGTAGTTAACTCAGCTCAGAAGCTACACAGAGGTGATCAGTAGGTCAGCCTCCCAGCATCGATGTATTTTTCCCCTCTAGTAGCTCCCAACAGCCCATTGGGTTTTTGCTGCCAAGCTCCCCACAATCCGTTACTAGCTCCCTCGAGGAACTGTGCATTTTTCTACCAAGATCCCCGCAGCTCACTGCCATCTCCCTCCAAGAACTACGCAGTTTTTTCTGCCAAGATCCCGCTACCCGCTCACTCGAGAAATTGTGCATATTTTCTTGCCCAACTCTCCTGCAGCCCGAGCTGTTGCTCCCAAAAATTGTGCAGATCAATCCTCTAGCCAAGCTAGATCCCATGTACAATCACTGCTGTTCCATATTTTCCGTCATCGTCTCCCAGTGACTTCTGCGTAATTTTCACCAGCAGTGCTTGGAGCCTGCATCCCAGCTTGAAACTTGCCTTGCGCAGTTTCGTAACCTTGTCTTCTCTCCCGGTCACTTGCATCTGAAACGATCGTGCATCATGGTAGACTAGGAGGTTTATGGATTTGATGTCGTATTATCATGACTGACTGCAAATACAGGTACACGAATAAACATGGTGTGGTGATGGATGGGATGAACAAGGGGAGTACATTCGAAGGGACATGTTTGTGAATGGAAGGAAAAACGATGCATGCAAAGAGATGTGTTCGCAAACAGACAACAATGAAAATATTTCTTCACATACAGATGGACGAACGAACATGTGAAGATGTGTTCGTGGACAGACAGACGAACAAACATACACTTCTCACAAATATGTCAAACATGCCAACATACAAGAAAAGAGCAACGTGCGAATGAAACATCAAGTGAACCCAACGACCATCGAAGACTCAACGCACCTTACCATGTGGAGGTGAAACTGTGACACACCATGAGTTAATCCATCGCTCAACAACACTGCAGCTCAACATGCACACTAGAAGCAACATGAACATACTAGCACTGTTATGTCGAGTCATGTCATGAGTCGTGTCGGTCACATCACTACTGTGGACCACACTGTTTCGAATCAATGTAATGTAACATGGAAGTCCAATAGAGCCACTTGTAATTTGAAGAGTCATGTAATCTAAAAATTCATGGAAGTTAAATAGTCATGAGGGAACTTGAATAGTCACAAGGGTCAGTTTAATCCTTGGCTATAAATACCCCCTCATTTTTACATGAAAAGGAATTTTCACCTTGGCTCCTCCCACATAGCCTTGAGAGTCTATAATATTTTCTTTGAGGAGTAAGTAGTGGCTCCAACACCCCGTCCATAGGGTTGGTGATGTATGGTGTATCGATGTGTCTTAGAACTTTTGCTTAATTCAGAAGCCTCCTAACAAGCCATCACGTTTTCACACATGTGTTGTAACTGTTGTAAGATTTGTCTTGAACACTTGTAATACATGTTTCTTTAACATATGTTTAACACTTGAATTCATTCAACTATACTAATATATATATTAATTAAAATGTGTTGTATAAGTTGTTAATGTTGTCCTCCCCATGTTGGTTACCTCCTAAACATCAAATAGAACCTTTCACGTAAACTCGTTATAACGACCGTCGCACTCACGTGGATTGTCTGCTAAGTGTTGTATATGATATCTTCCCTTGTGTGTTGTGACTGCCGCATCCGTGTGGATTTCTCCTCCAGAAGTTGTGCACATCCTATTGTGTTTTGTGTTCTTAACAGAGTTAGGCTTCCTCCCATCTGACTTGGGACTCACTCCCACCCTCTCCCTCTGCGGTGAAAGAACCTTGACACAAGTAACACTATCACTCACTAGGCACGCGAACCTCACTACTCAAAGACAAAGAAGACCACTCTCCTGTGTTGACAAGCAAGAGCTAAGGCAAACGTTTAAGATAATGGAAACTGAGCCATCATACCAGATGGGACTCCCACACCAAACTGTGTGAGGTCTAGTTGGGACCTCATACTGGGGTGATCCCCTGAATGTTGGCAGGTCTAGCACCGTCAACATTTCTAGCACTAGAAGGAGGGAAACCAGTTGTTTATGGTTGAACGTCCTCTCACACTCACTCATCAACCATCTAGTCAAGGCAGTAACTCGCACTCCCTCTCACCTACGTGTGACTCTGAAGTTGGTTACTCCTCACCCTCGGCATGTGAACACGAAATTCCATATCACTACCTTTGCCTCATCTGTACCATCACCCGTCAGCGTGCAAAAGCAGTCAAACTGTTCCCATGAATACATCATCTTCCCTCTGCATCAAGGAAGCCAGAAACCACTCTAACAGGGGTTGTTATATCATCAATGGAAGAAGTAGTTCTTGCCACACTTGAAGGTTTGGCAGAAGTTGTTGAAGACAGAGAGGAGACTTCGATCTTCCAACAAGTAGAAAGAGACACCCTCGTGATATTGGACTCAGACTCTGGTACAAGAGGTGGAGGGGAAGGGAGTGCATGAGGCGAGTCGGAGACGAACCAACAGATGCAGAGCCAGAACTATCAAATTCTGAATAAGAGGATGAGGACGAAGAAGAAGAAGACATGGCTGAACAAAATATGGAATGGATGACTTAGGGACCATTGGCCCTCTTGGTTTCTTTTTACAAGATGTTGAAGCGTTCGGAGAGGATGATCACAAAGTTTGACCCTGACAGCACAGTGAAGGTAGAAGATCGTTTGAACAACTTATACCTACAGCTGCAGATCCTTAAGGTACAGTACAATGACGTAGCATGTAGATTGTTTCCATGTACCTTGGATGGTCGCGCAACTACAGGATATCATAGCCTTCCGGCCAAATCCATGCATAGTTGGGGTGTGTTCAAACGCATGTTTCTGGACAATTTTGTCGATGACAAGACCCAGCCATGTTGCTCAAAGAATTGGGAAGCTTGGAGATTAAGGGGAAAGAAAAGGTAAAAGACTTTAATCAAAGGTTTATGCACATATTGAACAAGTTTGCAGTGTACACTAAACCTCGTGACTCCACCACTGTTGATTACTACACGTCTGCACTGCTGACCAGCATTGTGCAGTTCATCAAGTGAGCTCCGAAACCAACGTTATTGGAAAATTATGAAGAGGCAATCGTTGTTGAGAAAGACCTGTGCGTGATTGGAGTCATCAAGGATGATGAACCAGCAAAGGACTCCAGCAACGCAAGTAGGAAGTCCCAGGAAGTGGAAAGCAAAGGTAGAGACAAGGAAACAAGTGATATTGAAACCCTCACTTGCCTCGTCAAGAACATGACATCAGAAGTGTCTAAGCTTAAACAAAAAAAAACAGACACATCTGCAAGCAACCATCTACCCAGACAGATAAAAGGAAGCATGTCATCAAGTAGCAATCGTCTCCCAACAAAAACTACACAGAGCTCTGTGTTTCAGCTCGATCGATGAACAAACCCAGAATTCTATTCATTTCATGAAGATAGTCACTTAGAGAATTCTTGTTCAGACTAGAAGTGAGTTGCAAACTCAATATATAGTCGCACACTTGAAATGGACAATAGTATGGAGGAATAACCGAGAGATACAGATAATGACAAAGATGTTGCACCTAATGAGGCATCAAGTTATGGGCATGTGATAAACATGTATCAATGCTCTCAGGCAGCACTGAAGACAAAACCTGTGAAACAACCCAAAAGAAAAATGCCCATTAGAATCTCAGAAGTAAGGGGGCTCCCCCTACAGTTGGGGAAGTGCAAGAAAAGTTGAAACTATTGATGAGGAAGGTTGATTAACCAATTGTCCCAAAAAAGAAAATGCAAAGCAAGCCCGAGAAGACAAAGGCGGACAAGATTATGTCCATGAGCAACAAATTGTAGTACTCCACTAGACAACATGATCACCAATATGACCCTGGACACCTCCGTGAGTCTACCCCCTATGGATTACAACATTGTGGATGACATGAAGAAAACACGCGTGAAAATTAGTTTTTTCGAGTTAACTAAGATCCAGAGTCAGTGTGACATCCTGCTTCGTGCACTAGAACAAACAACAACGAACAACGCAACCTCTACTAGTAAGGGAGCAAGCACACCTCCTGGATTGCTTTCAACTGTGCTAAACACACTGCAAATGGAAGAAGCAAACTCGGGTTGCCCTCCATTCCTACTCTCATCCAAAATTTTCAACTATAATGTTCTCAACTTCTTGGGGTATCCTAGTGCAGAAGCCAACATCATGCCGCTCTCCATTGCCAAAAAGATCAATGTGCAATGGAGCAAGACATTCACGCAAATCATCTAACTTGATCAAAAATTTGTACCAGCCATTGGTGAACTTTGAGATGTGATCATTTGACTATCTCATGATAGTCAAGTCCACCAATGCATCAATGTTAATGTTTTGGACATACCATAAGAATATGGCTTACTACTCAGCAGAGACTGGTCCAGCAAGCTGAATGCATACTTCGCTACAGACTAGTCGTACATGTGGCTTCTGTACAAGGGTAAAAATAATCAAATCAGGTGTTATTGGAGAGATATATGAGGCACAATATCACTCCCATCAATGGTGAAAATGAACCGTTGGCCTTCGCAGAACTCATGTTTGGCAATTGCCTCCTAGAAGCAACACTGGGGTGTTATCCTTCATGGCCAATCCCAACCCCACCAGACGCACAATTGAGTCTCCTTCCTTGACCAACTACTGGAAATGAAACATGTACAATACATTTTCACAATAGTAGTAGTAGCAATAGTGCAAGTGTGTCAAATAGTCCGTGTATAGACGAGTTGTGGACCATGTATTTCGATGGATCAAAGACACAGGATGGCTCAGGAGACGAGTGTGTTTTGATCAACCCAAACTACATGAACCATATGATTTTAAGTCACTTGGAGTTTGAGTGCATGAACAACGTTGTTGATTATGAAGCACTTGTGTTGGGCTTACAGAAAGCCATTAGCCTAAACATGGTCACGCTCAAAGTGGTAGGTGATTCAGAGATAGTGGTCCGGAAGGTACGTAACACCATTCACTACTTATCACCGCATCTCAAAATTTACTAGCAAGAGGTATGGAAACTTATCTCTAACTTCCAAGAATTTAACATCACTGTTGTACCATGTATGCATAATGCAGTTGCTAATGCTTTAGCAAACATAGCCTCTAGGATATCACTAATTAGGGATAGATTTACTATTGAAATTTTATATAGACCATCTATCCCAGATAACATAACTAACTTGCACGTGTTTAATGATGATCAACAGATACTACATTTCATGGCCAACACTGGAACCTTCAAGGATGCAGCAATAAATGAAGACGAACACGAGAAATCTCTACAAGCAGAAGCTAGTAGCAAGAAAGGCCACCTCATCCCTAAGGGAGTGGTATTATTGGAAAATATTTATGACTTGCAAGAATTCTTTTAGGGGTTGAGGAATAGCAAAACTCGTAGTTCCACCATGATGCACGAGCTGATCAACTTAGGAACAGAACAAGATCTGAAGTTCGTCAATCTCGCTACATGTTGCACGCAACAAGAGTAGCAAACCTTTGTCCGCCTGTTCAAATAGTACCAGGATGTATTCACGTGGACATACGATGATATGAAAACTTACATGCGAATAATCCAACACATCATTTTGATCAAAGAAGGGGTCAAGCCATATCAGCAAAAGCTAAGGAAAGTGCATCCATCACTTGAACCCCTCATACATAAAGAGCTCACCAAGTTGTTGGATGCACAAATCATATACAAAGTTCATCATTCTACTTTGGTTTCAAACCTTGTTCCTGTATGTAAGAAGTCCAGGGAAATCCGCTTATGTGTTGATTTCTGGAACATGAACCGCACCTCAGATAAAGAAAACTACCCCATGCCATTTATGGACCACATTCTGCAAACAATATCTGAGGCACAGATGTTTTCCTTACTCGATGGTTTTCAGCATACAATCAAGTTTTGGTAGCAGAACCTAACAGAATCAAAAATACCTTCCATACCAAGTGGGGTACATTCACATACAGATGAATGTCGTTTGGACTCGTGAATGCAGGCGCAACCTTTCAGCGCACCATGGACATCGCCTTCTGCGGACTCATCAGACAAAGCGTAGTGATCTACCTCAATGATGTGACTGTGTGCTCAAGGAAACGTGAGGACCACATGCGGCATATAAAGAAACTTTTTGAGTGATGCTAGAAATATGGGATTTCCTTGAATCCCAAAAATACCATATTTGTAGTGTTTGAGGGGAACCTTCTTGGACACATCGGTGCCAAAAGTAGGATCAAGATTGATCCGGACCGGATCTGAATTATTACACAAATTCATCACCCAACCAACAAGAGAGTGATGCAGTCCTTCTTGGGCAAGAGAAAATTCCTCCGGAAGTTCATCTCGGATTATGGGAAGATAGTCAAACCCATGTAAGACATGACCAAGAAGGATGTAGTCTACACCTTGGGCAAGAGGGAAAAGTATGCATTCACCTGTATCAAGTAGGCTATTATATAAGCACTTGCACTCTACAGCCTAGACTTCAAAAATGACTTCCTACTATACACCTTCGCCTCTGATAATTCGCTCACCACAACACTCACTCAAAAGGATGAGATGAACGACGAACGTCCCATCTCCTTCATGAGCGCAAGCATGTAGGGACCTGAACTCAACTACCCTCCATTGACAAACAAGCATATGTATTTTACAAGGCGGTGAAACATTTCAGGCCCTACTTGCTGAAAAACCACTGCATAGCCTACATCCCTCACCCAGTAGTCTGCACACTGCTCATACAACAAGAACTGGGTTAATGATGTGTGAACTAGATGACAGGCTTGCAAGAATTTGATCTTGACATCAAGCCAATTCACACGGTTAAAGGTCATGGGATCTATAGACTCGCAGCTAAAGCAGTACATGCACAGGAGGAGGAAGAAGAGCTCACCAGCTAGGAGCAAGAAGTTGACATGTATGATGTAGTGCGAGAAACACCTGCTGAAGACAGAAACTCTTGGTACGCAGATGTGTGCAAGTACCTTGAGCACGACACCTTACCCTCTCACTTTTCCATTAGACAAAAGAGGGATTTGCGTCTCAAAGTTTTATCATATCAGTCGATGCACAGAGTGCTTTATAGGAAGCATAGGAATGGAGTTTTGCTCAGGTTCCTAGAGGCAAATGAATTAGAGAAGGTACTACAAAATCTACTTGATGGACCTGCCGAGGGTCACATTGTGGGAAACACCATTGCACAAAAAGTTATGTGAGCTAGTTTCTACTGGCCCACATTATTCAAGGATTCACATGCTTCTGCCCACAAATGCATAGTTTTTCAGCGATGCGCTGACAAAAGATAAAGGACAACAGCCCCACTGCACCCTGTTGCAGTGATCGAACCATTCCAACATTGGGGCCTCAACATCATTAGGGAAACTTCCCACATTCATCAAAACAAGACCACTAAATTTTGATAGCAACTGATTACTTCACACGGTGGATAGAAGCAGTTTCTCTCAAGAAAGTGAATGACCAGGAGGTCATCAGCTTCCTCCAACTGAAATCATCTCACGCTTCGGCATTCTGGTATCACTTTTGTTTAATAATGCAACGTAATTCTTGTCTTTGAAACTTTATGATTTTTCATTACAAAATGGTATTGTGTTGAAACACTCATCTAACTACTACCCATAGGGAAACGGTCTCGCAGAAACCACAAAAAAAAACCTTATCTTCATAATCAAAAAGACCATTTACTTTGAGTAGCACAATTGGAATTCCACCTTGACGAATGCATTATGGGTTGACTGCATAACACCAAAACCCTCTTTGAATACCTCACTATACTTACTAGTCTATGGTAAAGAATCCATCCTACCACCCAATATCTACTTGCTAGCACTTCAACTATCTCAAGAATCCCAAGGCAAGCCTTTCCAGCTAGTTCAGTGTGGGATGGATACACTCTGCAAGCTTCAGGAAGAAAGGATGAAAGAAAAAGAAAATTTTACACTCCACCAGAACCATATCAAGAGATGGTTCGATAAGAAGTCTATAGGGACAACAAACTTCGGTGTTGGTGACTTGGTCTTGAAATGGGATAAATCCCATGAAGACAAAGGCAAGCATACAAAGTTGCAGTCCCTCTGGATTGGTCCATACATAGTCCACGAGAAACTTGGCCCACACATAAACCATATGCAATCACTTCACGGGAGGATTGACAACCTTCCTCTCAATGGCCAAGATCTCAAACACTATTTTCAGTAGTCCGGGATGTGCCCCGTGCCACTTACTGCTTATTGTTTTTGCTTTGTTTGCTTTGTTTTCTTTGTTTACTATTTTTTTTTTGTTTTGTTTGGCTTTTTTGATACCTTTCTATTTTTGTTTTCTGGAAATAAGTGCTTCCATCTACTGAGTTCTGGCTTTCGAATGAGTATGTGGCTAAGATATGAAGAGACTTGTGACACTGTAGCACTTGATCAACCTTGTGTCTATCTTCTCTCTGCTTGGTTATAACCTTCGGTTGATGAAGTCTTGATGGAAAATACGAGCCATCTGCAAGGGGAGATTTTGTCCAACCATGAACTTGTGCCCACAGTGGGAAGCCCATGCCTGTACTCAGCCTTTTGCTCTATGTGTCCAAGCTCATCCAACTAGTAGAAATGAAGAAGGGGAAAATCTAAACAAGAAAACCTATGTTAGAGGGCTCACATGCTTCTTTGAAGGAACAACCTCTTTTGCTCTCAATAATTCGGGATCCCTCTTCCGTCCCAAAAAATAAATAAGTGCCTATGCACAGTCTGCTTGAAAAACACAAAGGCGAAAGAAGAGAAAGGCTTTCTGCGTAGAGAGGTTAAGCATGCAACTACACCGGGGTACTGACCAGGCTCGCTAGCAGTGGAGAAATGAGTGTGTTCCTGTGTGACTCTATCGAGGTACTTTCCAGGCCTGCTGGCAGTGGAGCAACACCATAGATGAAAACTTATGCTCTAAAAATTTTCAACTCACGATCCAAACTACTCTTCCCAATTTAGAAACATTGCGATCAAGCTGAATTTTTGTTGTGTTTGACTAAGTTGGAAAAAGGTTAACCATGTTTGTCCATGGCGTAAGTGGGCAAGCCAAAGTAACCCGTATAGTGATTCAATACTCCCTGAAAGACAAAGGCCCTGTGTTGTCAATGAACCAAAATAGTGAAGCTAGAGTTCTACCAGTGTGTCACCAATTGTTATAGCCACTGCAACACCCTCGAAAATGTTGGTCTGCATTCAATTTTGAAGCCTCCCTTGAGTTTTTACTTGAAGTTTACATGCGCTCGGGCTCACTCCATGGGCTCGTGTGAGTCTTTGCACCAACCTTGCTTGACCATTCAACGGGAAACTTTTTCATGTTGGTAATAATGTCTCGCTTGCGACCATGTTCTGGTCGTTCACAAGGTCTTCTCTTTGTGCATACATGTTGTGTTCACTATGCAAACATCTGTCATGTTCACACACGGAGTCGTATACACTATTGCGGAATCATCGTCACTGTCATCCAATGATCAATCACAAGCGTCACGCTTGTCAACTCACACTGTCGGTCAGTCATGTTGAGCATGTGTGTCAAGATGGTTTGAGTTGTCCTGTCGTCAAGTCATGTGAGTGTGCGTTTGTAAAATCGTGTATGCACCATTTCACTCACTCACACACAGTCATTTTTGCTAAAGTTCTGATGACCAGATCACCCTCTAACATTCATACCTTCACCCTGCCATCGACTCAACCGATTGTCACCTAGAACAGTGCAAAAGCACCCATCAAGCCCTTTCAAGTTGTGCTACTCGCAAGTTGATCAATTGACCCTCCTGTTGTTCAACCAGAGAGTTTGACCGGGCAGTCACCCTAGGACTAACTCCCCTCAAAAATTGTGTAGAGGATGTAGACCATGCCCACTCCACTAACTAAGAAAATTGTGAAAACAAGATGGATAGACACCCAGTGCTCGTCCCTATATTCCTTAAAAAATTGCACAGTTTTCCCAGTCACCCCACTAGTCAACCGATTGGCTCCTCACTCAGAAAACTACATAGATTTCATGAGAAAGCCCTTTGCAACCTAGTAGTCTGCTCAGCTCAAAAAATCCACAGAGGTGATCATCAGGTCAGCCTCCCAGCATAAACGCAGTTTTTCCCGCTAGTAGCTCCCAGGATCCCGCTGCCAGCTCCCTTCAGGAACTGCGTAGTTTTTGTTGCTACGCTCCCCGCTACCCACTCCCTCTAGAAATAGCATAGATTTTTCCTACCCAGATCTCTTGCAGCCTAGATTGCTGCTCCACAAAATTGCGTAGATCTATCCTCCAGCTGAGCAAGATCCCATGGACAGTCACTCTCGATCTAGATTTCTCGTCACCATCACCATCTCTCAGTGACTTCTGCGTAGTTTTCACCAGCAGTGCCCAAAGCCCACATCCCAGCTAGAAACTTGCCTCGCGTAGTTTCATACCCTTGTCTTCTCTCCGAGTCACCTACATCCACTACCACCTCCCTCCAAGAATTGCGTAGTTTTTGCTGTCAAGCTCCCTGCTACCGTCTCCCTCTAGAAATTGCGCAGAATTTGCCTGCCTAGCTCTCCTGCAGCCCAGACTGCTGCTCCCAAAAATTGTGCAAATCTATCCTTCAGCCGAGCCAAATATTGCAGACAGTCATTGCCGAAACAAAGTGTCCATCACCGTCTCTTAGTGACTTCTACGTAGTTTTCACCAACAGTGCCCGAAGCCCACATCCCAGCTTGAAACTTGCCTCGTGTATTTTGTGGCCTTGTCTTCTCTCTCGGTCACTTGCATCTGAAATGATCATGCATCATGGTAGACTAAGAGGTTTATGGATTTGATGTTGTCTCCTCATGAGTGACTACTGATACAGGTACATGAATAAACATGGCACAATGATGGATGGGATGAACAAGGGTAGTACAAGCAAAGGGACATGTTCACAAATGAATGAACAAACGATGCATGTAAAGAGATGTGTTTGCAAACAAACAACCATGAAAAGATGTCTTCCCAGATGGATGGACGGACGGACATGCAAAGATGTGTTCATGGATGGATGAATGTACGAACATACACTTCTCGCGAACAGGTGAACATGTCAATTATGCCAACATACAAGCAAAGAGGAACGTGTGAATGCAACACCAAGTGAACACAATGACCATTGAAGACTCCGCGCACCTTATTATGTAGAGGTGAAACTGTGACACACCATGAGGACATCCATCACTCAGCAACACTGCAACTCAACATGCACACCAACAGTAGCATGAACATACCAGCACTGTCATATTGAGTCATGTCATGAGTCATGTCGGTCACATCACTACTATGGGCCATACTATTGTCAATCAATGTATTGTAATGTGGAAGTCCAAGAGACCCACTTGTAATTTGAAGAGTCATGTAACTTAAAAAGTCATGGAAGTCAAACAATCATGAGGGAAGTTGAATAGTCACAAGGGTCAGTTTCACCCTTGGCTATAAATACCCCCTCATTTGTACATGAAAAGGAATTTTCACCTTGGCTCCTCCCACATAGCCTTGAGAGTCTATAATGTTTTCTTTGAGGAGTAAGTAGTGGCTCCAACACCCCGTCCATGGGATTAGTAATGTATGGTGTATCGATGTCTCTTGGAACTTTCGCTTAATTCATAATCCTACTAACATGTCAACATGTTGTAACTATTGTAAGATTTGTCTTGAACACTTGTAATACATGTTTCTTTAACTTGTGTTTAACACTTGAATTCATTCATTTGTTCTAATACATATATTAATGAAAATGTGTTGTATAAGTTGTTAACACTATCCTGCCCATGTTGGTTGCCTCACAAACATCATATAGAACCTTTCACATAAAATCACTATAATAATCGTCGCACTCATGCAAATTATCCACTGAGTGTTGTACATCCTATCTTCCCTTGTATGTTGTGACTGCCGCATCCATGCGGATTTCTCCTTTAGAAACTGCCCACATCCTACTGTGTTGTGTGTTCCTAATAGAGTTGGGCTTCCTCCCATCTGACTTGGGACTCACTCCCACCCTCTCCCTCTGCGGTGAAAGAACCTTGACACAAGTAACACTATCAATCACCAAGAACATGAACCTCGCTACTCAAAAACAAAAGCAGACCACTCTCCTGTGCTGATAAGAAAGAGATAAGGCAAACATTTAAGATAATGGCAATCAGACCATCATACCAGATGGGACTCCCACACAAAATGGTGTGAGGTCTAGTTGGGACTTCATACCTGGGTGATCCCTTGAATGTTGGTGGGTCCAACACCGTCAACACTATGATATAATCATCTTTAATAACCAAAAGCATAAAAAAAAAAAATTATGTATTAACCATGGATCATGAATAAAGGTATTTAATGAAGGTTTATGGTGTATTATTAGCAAAATGCAACAAATGGTTTAAGAAAAAAGAATCCCAACAATCATTATCATTTTTTTATTAGTTGTATTGAATACATTCCCACATACTCCTTTAGCCTCTCATCCCCCCATAATCAATAAATCATTTATGTTACAACCCTCCATTCATCTACTACCATGAAAACCAACTATTATGCCCCCTCCATGCATACATCTATGTTCAAGTTGATCCAAGATATTTTACTTATAGATGCATCAGAATTACATTAAACAGAGCCTATTAACCATGGAACTTAATATCACATAAAGCAATGCAAAGATTACATGATAAGAAAGAAACCATGACACAAATATTTGATTATGGAGTTTGTCCAATTTAGACTACGTCTCCAGGCCCTACTCAATAGTGGGGAGGCCTTCTTTCATTAAGTGACATAAAAAGAGATAAAAGTACAACAAACATTCAATTATAATCCTTATACCTCCAAGCTGGAAGATGGATGAAGAATGGAGAGCCCAACTTCAGAAATAAACAATACCACTAAAATCCTAGCGAAAAATTGTGCAAAATTGCCTATCTGAACACCTAATTCAAATAATCGGGCCTTCTGCACCTTCTCGGAACCTCCCTGCTGCTCAAGGCAAGGTCCCGGCCTGCTGCCAGGTCATGTTACTACTGTACGCACTGATCTTCTGAATTATTGTGCTAGTCTCCCCTTTTTCCGATGTGGATATTCCTTTATATAAGTTGGTAGCTACTCTTCTCAACTCCCAGGTAGTTCTAAACAAACGACAAAGTTTAGCAGGTGGGTTTGTTTTAATATAGAGATTCTCGAGTCCAATATAGTATGCAGCAACAAACCTTTCAAACATGGAAAAATGTCCTTAACCGTGCGTTTTAACCCGACGGCTTTTACTATCGGCATTTCCCATCAATGTTTCCAATCAGTAGACAAACCCAAGCCCTTATAACAAGCACCCTGTGATAACTGTAGACCCGATAGGCTATTAAACATAATATATAATATTTTGGGTTTGGAACCTCACATCGCAAATCGCAATTGCTGGGAACCAAGGTTGGTACAATATGTGGTTGCTTCCCTTTGAAATTGTGATATACGATTATCGCATTGCATCCTAACACTATTGGGGGTCGATTTATAAAGCACTTCCCCTTTGTGATTTCGATATGTGATTATCGCATCACAGCTTTTCTTGCCTAGGGCCAATTTAAAACCGTTGATTCACCTCTGATCTATGATTTTGATATCACAATCACAACCCGGTAGTATTGGGGCCTGATCCCTTAACCCGTAGACTTCTACCTTTTGTGATCAGTGAAATTCGGGACCAATGGCATCCTACCACTTGGTGCTTCCCTATTCACTGAAATTTTTACCACGTCACATCCTCTTGCCACCTATCCAAGTCGAAATTGATATTCGACTTGCTTTAACTTCTTCATATGAACTCATATTTGAGTGTCATTTGCACCGTTGGAATTGAGATGACGAGCACTTTGATCCGATGCTAATTTTATAGATTTTATGTTACCATGCCACTAGTACTTTTTAGAGATCCACTGGGGTCAATCCTCCCCTCTAAGAGCTTTTGGATTGCCAAAATCCTTTTGAGTAAATTTTCAAGTGAGGAAATTGCTCCCTCACTTTTTCTTTCTCCATCCACCGAGCTTTACTCCAGTGCATTCCTTTGAAGACAACACGAATGTATTCCACATCTTCCCGTCGTGAAGTTATGTTTTTCTTGTTGAGTATGATATCTTCGAGCAACTTGTCTAGATACTTTTGTGCAAAATCGTCCACTGTAGGAATCTATGCAACTTCTTCAGTATCCATAATCAATGGAATTCACAAAGCTTCAGGTTTTCAACATTCACTACTAAGTACATTTGCATATAAGCGGGCAAGTCAACACAAAAAGCATTGTCTCCAATCTTTTCAAATATGGTGAAGGGACCATATCGAATGTGTCTCAATTTCTTCCCTTCTCCCTTCATTCTATCCTTGTGGATGTGGAGCCATACCTTGTCCCCAACTTGAAACTGATGGTCAACTCGGTGCTTATCATGTCTATCTCTATACCAAGCCTGAATCTTCTCCAATTGCTCCTATACTGCTTGATGAATCACATGTATTAGTTGAATAAAATTCCATGCTTCATCCCTATCATCTTGTCCATTTCCATCCTCATATTTCCCAAAGACCATGTCTAAGGGATCCCTTGGTAGATAACCAAAACATGTCTCAAACGGTGAGCTCTATGTGGATGAATGTGCTGCTCAATCATATGCATGCTACACATAAGGAATTTTTTCATCCCACAACTTGGGATGTTTTCCACAATAGCCTCGTAACAAGTGTACCAAGTGTGGTTGATGACCTCTGTCCACCCATTGGTCTGTGGATTAAATGTCATACTTATTTTCAGCTTAGTGTCCATCATTCTCCACAAGCTGGTCTAGAACTCTCCAAGAAAGCGAGAGTCTCAATCTGACACAATAGATGTGGGCAACCCAAAATAGACCCAAACATGCTCAAAGAAAATATAAGCAGTCTACTCAATAATGACCTGCTTTTTACAAGGCATTAAAATACACATATTAGTAAAATGATCCACGACAACATACAAATAGTCGTGACCTTTCCTATACATAGGCAAAACACCTACAAAATACATGGACACACTTTCCCATGGTCAACTCAGAATAGAGAGTGGTGTGTAGAGCCCAAGTTTTCTATTAGAGCGCTTTGAAACAGAACACAACACACAACCCTTTACAAAGCAAGTCACAACGTTTTTCATATGAGGCCAAAAACAAAACCTCTGTAAATAACATAAAGTTTTTTCAACCCCAAAATGACCAGACACAAGAGAGGTATGATCTTCTCAGATTACATGTATCCTTTCATCAATGGGTATGCATAGTTTTCCAACGTGATACAATAGTTTTCCCTACAAATAATAATTGTCCACCTACAATCCACGAGTCAGTTTTTCATAAATCTCTTTAAAATCATTATCGTTAGCATGTTTTTCAACATAGTCTTCTAATGATAAAGAATCATTTTTCAAAACTACAGATGCAGAAATAGGAGGGCAAGAAAGCATATCTATTACTTTGTTGTTGGCATCCTTCTTGTATTTTATTACCAGATGAAACTATTGGAGGAATCCCATCCATCTAAAATGACAGGCTTGTTGAATCTTGGTCTGTGACTAAAGGTACTGCAAAGGCTAATGATCCATATGGATGATGGTCTCCTTTCTAATAAGGTAATGTTTCCACTTCTTTACGCTTTGGACCAAGGCATACAAATCCCTGTCATACGTGGGACAATTCACAACAGCCTAGGAGAAAGTCTCTGAATGGTAAGATACAGGCTTCCTTTGCTACATCAATATAGCACCCATGGCATATTCATTGGCACCTGTTTCAATCTCAAAAGGCTGTTGAAGGTCAGGTAAGGCTAGCATTGGTGTTGTGCTAATCTTCTCTTTCACCTTGTCGAAGGATTTCTACTGTTTTCCTCCCCACTGAAATTCCTACTTCACACTTGTCAATGCATGTAAGGGGGTTGCGATAACACAGAAGTTCGTAATGAACCTTCTCCAATACTGTACCACACCCAAAAAGCTTTGACCTCTGTAACATTTGTTGGCGCAAGCCACTTCATAATCACATCTACTTTAGAGGGATCTATTTTCAATTTCCCATTACCGACTATGTGACCTAAATAAACCAAAGAGGTCTTCCCAAACTCACACTTTGACAAGTTTTACGTACAATTTTTCTTTTTTCAAAACATCAAGCACTTTCTTCACATGACATACATGTTCTTCCATGTCCTACTATAAACAAGAATATCGTCCAGATATACAAGTGCAAAATTATCAAGGAAATGCGTAAATAAATCAATAATTACCCTCATAAACATGGTTGAAGAATTTCACAGTCAAAATGGCATCAACATACATTCGAATAACCCCTATTTGGTTTTGAATGCAGTCTTCCAAATGTCTTGTTCTACAACTCTAACCTAGTGATATCCACTACGCAAATCTAGTTTTGTAAAGTAGACAACATTTTTCAACTGATCTAATAATTCATCAATGCGAGGGAGAGGGTATCGATTATTCACCGTAATTTTTTTTAGTGCCCTGTAGTCTATGCACATTCTCCATGTGTCATATTTATTTGGCACCAACACGATCGGTGAGACACATGGAGAAGAACTTCGTCTGATGACCCCTTAATCTAGCAACTCCTGCACCTGTTTCTTGATCTCCTCCATTATGATAGAAGTCATCCTATACATACCAATATTCAGTAAAGGAGCATCCTGTTGTAAATGGATCTCTTGTTGGATTTCCTGGTTTGGGGGCAATCCTCTCAGTTCCTGAAACAATCCATTACAGTCAGAAATAATTTCAAGCAATTCTTTCTTATGATCATGATCACAACCTTTAAAAGCGCCATTCATCTCGACCTCTTTCACTCTCAGTACCATGAGCATGCACCCTTTGTTGGAATTAACCAGTCATTTAATCTGTCCTGCACTTACAAGGCTAGAACTAGTTTTCGTATGATGAGATCTGAATATATATTCTACCCCATCCTTCATGAGGTGGTATATATTTTCGTGTCGAAAGAAAATTGCCTTTTTGTCATATAGATACATACTTCCCTAGATAATTCCACAGATATACAAAGGCACAACCGATGAGCCTCAGTATTGCAACAAAAATGATGCAACTCCCAAGGCTATCGAATTTAATTATCAACTCAGGGTTCGTACAAACTTAAGAGGTATCGACACTATATGTGTGGCATACAATGTATCCTCCTTTTCTATCATGATGTAATGGAGTTCATGTACTGAATCCAAATCCTAAAATGATTGCAGAAAATGAAATATTTGAAATTGAACCTTAACCTATTGCAAGAAAGAAAGTACAAGGAAAGAGACTGAAACATGCTAAACCACACCATTTTCTAACTAACTTCTAAAATAATTTGCTTCAAAAGAATGCTAAGTGAACATGTATGCAATCCTACTGTCCTACGCATGTAGATTCAAACCATCAAACCTTCTACTGTTGTGCATGTAAATGAATAAAATAAATATGTTTTTCTTTTTGTCTTTTTTCATGTGAGAGTTTGAAAGATAATATCTTTTGGTGATGTGGAAGGTGGCTTGGGGATGATGGTGGATGGTTGTAAGGCTTGGGAGACCCTTAGGTGACCTTGTGTGGCTTCCTAGAGGTTTTCCTTCAATTTGGCCTCAAAACAAGCCACTATAGGAAAACCTACAGGATGTACTAAAAACCTAAAGGATGGATGTTGAAGGCGATGGAAAGCTTAGGTAAGGTGGTTGGTGGATGGAATTAGCAAGGAAGTTCCTAGTAGCACTTCAGAAATCAAAACCAAAGTTGGGAGATGGATGGATTTGCTTAAAAAGCTTGGAGAAGTTTCCTTGTGAAATGATGAAATTGGCAAGGGTTTAATGACCAAGAAAATCAAATTCAAATTGGATGGGACACATTTTTTTATCAACTAGGATTTCTTAGGTCCCTATTCCAAGTGGAATCACTCAAAAATACCTCTGTTAACCCATGCAAAAAAATAAAAAAACATTACTAGTCGAAAATCTAGAAATTCGAGAACTAGTGAGCTAGTAAATCTAAAAAATGCCTAACCAAATCAAGTGCAAATGCAATGGGGTGATTTTTATTATGAACTAGAATGTTTTTTTTATCTAATGCAATTGGAACCAACTTGATTGAAGCCTATTATCATGCTCTAAAAAATAGCAGAAAGTTATTGTTCTTTGCTAAAACGGAGGTCCAACAATCTAGATTTGGGAATAAGAAGGCTAATCCAAGAAGCTCAATTATTACTATGAAATTCCAAAGATTTTCCAAGGATGAAATAATGTTTTTGATCCTACAAAAAAACTTACAACAACCATTTAACTCAATCCTACAACAAGAAATCATTAATACTAAATGCAGAAATAGAAAGAAATAAAAACAAGAGATGCATGTGAATAAGAAGTGAAAATAAGGAAAGAAAATGATACAAAAGGGCTCTGAAGTTCCTCGGATGACCAAGCCCAAGGAAACTCAGAGACCTATGGAGGAGAAAAATATTTAGAAGCTGAACATGACACCAATATTAATTATTCCATCAATATGATTACATCCCTGCAAGAAAATACAATGGAGCTACAGAAATACAAGTTCGCTCCATAAGAACGCTAATGAAAATCTCTCCCTAGAGGAAAATTCGACTTGGTACTTATACAAAATGATTAGGAATCATTCCCCATGAATGGAGGAAGATTAACCCACCAAAATCCATTAATTAGTGGATTCGGTCCCTTGATTAGTGGATCTGGTCCCTTGATTAGTGGAACATATTCCTAGAATTTCTCAATCACTGGGGTTCCACAATTTGTGCCATAATTCCATAATATCTTGTTGATTTATTATTTATTATTGATCCTCCTATAGTAGGGAACAAGTCCCTAAATTATCTCCTCCTCCAAATCTTCATAATGTGCCCAATATTCTCATAATATTCCACAAAAATAAATAATATTAGGCACAAATATCCAATTATTCATAAACCTTCCTAATGAATATATTAAAGTCAAAAATAAATTATCTAATGTAGAAAGAGAGGTTTAATGTGCTGAAGGATGGTCATAGGCCTTAATTTATGTTTTAATTTAGAGGTGTGAGCCTTAATTTATGCCTAATTTAAAGGCCCATCAACAACATCTAACTCAACCTCATCAACTAATTTCGAAGGAATAAAAAATCTAGCCTTACACTACTTGGTTACTTGTAATTTTGCTTTATCGCTTACCCAAACAAGCAGGTATGGACTCAAATGAGGCTTAGTTTCGAGGCCTAATTTTTTAACTAAGGACTCTGAGATTAAGTTTTCTTGAGATCCTGAATCGAATAGAGTTTCCACCTTTGTGTGTTTTATAATAACCCTAATGCGGAATAATTCAATTCTCTTTCGTTCATTACTTACATGCTCATTCAAAGAATTAGTGCTTGCAATCGAATCAAAATCATTATTAACAGAAAGAGTACCTCTTGCACCCATGACTGTGATCAATGTATCGTCACTGGAATCTAATCCAAGGTCCTGCTGCAATGTCGCCATTCTTTTTTGCTTGCCCTTTCCACTGAATGTCTTTGGTCTCAACTCCAAATGTAGCTTCCAACAGTGGTCCTCATCATTACCTTCTCTCTTGAAATGAGTGCAAGATGGCGTTGCGCCATCCCCTTTCTTGGCTACGCCGGTCTTCTTATCCTTGCCCTTGCCTTTCTTCTGGAATTTTCCATGCTGAGGTTTGAACGATGTTTTCTTGGCTTGATCATCTCTGTCATTCTTGCCTCGACTTTCAATATGAATGGCCTTTACATTGGCCACATCAATCATAGTAGGCTCAAACAATAACAATGACTGTCTTATGTAACTATGTAGCACACCAACATACTTAGTTACAGTCTTGGGCAAATTTAATGAGATGCCCAAATTCAATGCTTGTTTATAAAATTCTTCAGTGAATCTTTGCACATTTTTGCCTTTACCTTGCCTTAGCTATTTCCATTCCAACAATGCCTTTTGTTTATAATCCAAAGGGGAAATTTGGTCTTTCAATGCAGAAATAAAACTGGACCAAGAGGAATGAAGGTTACCTGAATTTTTTTTGCCCTTCTGTAACTTGCTCTCCCATCAAACGAGAGTAGTTCCACTCAACCGAAGAGATGCTAACTAGACCTTTGCCTCATCTTCTTTGACCTGCTGAATCTGCGAGTAGACCTCTATCTACCTTATCCAATTATTAATTTTTTCTATACTACACTCTCCATTATACATGGGGAAGTCAAACTTTACATCTAGCTTGAAGAATGGTTTCTTAGATGTATGTTTGGAATTGTGATTAGAGTGATGAGAACTATCACTTGAATAAGGAGAGGGAAGAGGCTCTTCTCCACCACCTTCGTGATTTGTTGATCTATTGTCATCAACATTTACTTCTCATGCCCAAGTGCCTTCTCATACTCTAAAAACAGCTTGTCCACTTTCTTTGCCATATTGTAGAATACCTTGTGGAAATTTTGTTCCTCTTCCAAACGAGCTTCTTCATTTTCCATGTTTCTTCTTCATTGTGGATGTCCTACTTCAGGATCAAAGGACTTAAGTGTTCCTTCGCCTTTTCGCAGCTTGTTTTGGGTTAGCATATACTCATGCAATTATCATCGACAAAGGCCTGCTCTAATACCAAACTTGATCCAAGATATTTTACTTATAGATGCATCAGAATTACATGAAACAAATATTATTAACCATGGAACTTAATAGCACATAAAACAATGTGGAAATAACATGATAATAAAGAAACCATGACACAAATATTTGATTATGGAGTTCGTCCAATTTCGATTACATCTCTGGGCCTTGCTCAATAGTGGGGATGCCTTCTTTCATTAAGTGGCATAAAAAGAGATAAAATTACAAGAAACATTCAATTATAATCCTTATACCTCCAAGATATAAGATGGATGAAGAATGGAGAGCCCAGCTTCAGAAACAAATAGTACCACTGAAATCCTAGAAAAAAATCACGCAAAATCGCCTATTCAAACACCCAATTCGGATAATTGGGCCTTCTGCACCTTCTCAGAACCTCCCTGCTACTCAAGGAGAGGTCCCGACATACTTCCAGGTCAAGTCACTGCTATACACACTGGTCTTCTAAATTATTGTGCCGGCCTTCCCTTTTTCTGATGTAGATAGTCCTTTATATAAGCTGGCGGCTAATCTCCTCAATTCCCGGGTAGTTCTAAACAAATGACAAAGTTTAGCAAGCAGGTTTGTTTTAAGATAGAGATTCTCAGGTCACATATAGTATGCAGCAAAAAACCTTTCAAACATGGCAAAACTTCCTTAACCACACATTTTAATCTGACGACTTTTACTATTAGTGTTTCCCATCGACGTTTCCAATCGGCGAATAGACACAAGTCCTTACAAAAAGCACCCTATGATAACCTTGGACCCAACAGGCTATTAAACATAATATATAATATATCTGGTCTAGAAGCTCACATTGCAAATCACAATTGGCAGGAACCAAGGTTGGTACAATATGCGATTGCTTCCCTTTGTGATTACGATATGCGATTATCACATCACAAATTTTATTGCCTAGGGCTGATTTGAAACCACGTATTCACCTCCAATCTGCGATTGTGATACACAATCGCAACTCGGTAGTGTTGGGGGTCGATTCCTTAACCCCCAAACCTCTGCCTTTTGCGATCAGTGAAATGTGGGACCAACGGTAGCCTGTCACTTAGCGCTTCCCCATTCGTTGAAAGTTTTTCCACATCACTTCTTCCTGCCGCCTGTCCAAGTCAAACTTGATCTTTGACTTACTCTAACTTCTTCATATGAACTCGTACTTGAGTTCTGTTCACACCATTGGAATCAGGGTGACGAGCACTTCGATCCAATGCTAAGTTCATAGAGTTTCTACCACTTTGAGTTTTGAGCCTTTTTACCATACCATTGGTACTTTTTAGAGATCCATCGAGATCATAAGTCTTTCCCCATATGGTGAGACATTTCATCACTTGGGCACCCTTATCCATATTTGTACATTCAACCCCAATATTTTGTCATTCATTAAACAAGTGTGTAAATTATTTTTTTGAAACGAACCCATCTATCCATCTACACACATACACAAATTCCTTCCCAACAATGACCATTATCACCCTTGGTTGGATAATATTCATTAATTCATTTATGTCTACTTTGTAACCACTACTTTCTACCTTCTGTGTATCCCAATACCCTTGTTGTGATCCTCAATTTCCATTCTCCTTACAGGCCTACATCCTTAGTACATTTGGTTGTTCTCCTAACACTAGATTAGCTTATATGTAATTGAGTTTTTACTACTGCAACCTATTAGCCATCACTTATGTTGCACACATGTGGATTATTAATTTTCCTCATGTCTCTTTTGATCTCATCCATTATGATCCACATATTCACTCCTTTTCATATTGGTATCTAGCCCCTCTTCAATTGATTTCAAGAGTGGCCTCTCCCCTTCAAAATCATTGCTTCATTCCTACTAACATTAGCTCATGGATTATAGAAATATAGTGGTATCTTGTATCTCATTTCCGCCTAGAATGATGAACCTCAGATATACCAAAGAGATTCATAATTTATCCTTGTGTTTATTGGCCCTCTTGACGTTCAACATCAACATATTATCACATTAAAATAGGTTTTACCAATTGATAGTTGTAGTTTCTAATTTTAGTGAAATACCCTTGAGCTTGGTCATCCTTCCATGAACATCAATATTGACCATTCCTAGTCATGTAAGGTTCTAAGGGAATGTTCTCCTCAAAAAAATATTGTGTTTTCATTGACACCCTCGAGGGTGATTTTGATTTCTACTTCACAGTACACCAGCTATCATGCCTTCAGGAATATCAAAAAATGTCATCCAAGATCTTGTCCCTAATTGTAATCATGTTTATTGATCATGATCACAAGCATTGGACTTTCCCGCCTCATTTGTATATTGTACATAATTATTCTAAGGATGTGTATTTTGCATGGGGTCCCTTCTCTATCCCCTGTAAGGTTTCCTTCTCTCCTTGGTATCTCTCTCTCTTTGTCACAATATCACCTAGGCAATACTTAGTTAAGAAAACTATGATGTATTTCATTTATACATTTTCACCTAAACTCAGACATTATGGGGAAACTATTGTCACCTAAAAATCACTCAAAATGTGAGATAGTTGAATGTTGATAATGTTATCAACATCACAAGACAAAGGCTACCCATGGCCATTAAATCAACAATCCAAAAGTAATGGTAAAACTATACATAAGTAGCTTTTGTTCCATCCACACAAATTCATAGTGAGGATTTGTGAAATTTGTGTGATTATTCCTTTAATATTCATGGTAATATGTAGGACTTGAATTCCCTCCAATGTAATAAATACTCACATCCATCAAAATTCAATATCAATCTTCAACCAAGCTAGTTCACAACCTAAGGTCATTAATGAATGGACCTTTGGTATCCCAAAGGCCTCTTCATGCATAGGAATTCTCAATTGGATTGAAATCCATTCACACTTGGAGATATTTTCAATGAAGATACAAAAGAATCTATAATTACAAGATCATGGATCAGCATCTCATAAGAGAATTAAGAGTAGTGTTATTATGCCCAAATCTTGCTAAGAGTTCTCCTAACCCTCAATCAATTGCATGTATTGAGATTACCACTTGGAAATATTTACACCATTCAAGAATCTTGTGAACTTCTTTACTTGGAGGGAGAGAACCAAAAAACAAAACAAGGAGTACCCTCCTCAAGAGGATTGGAGAAGGTTCCCCTTGCATAACCCAATCCTCCTTTGTGTCTCCTTTGAATACCACCAAAGATTTTCTCCATTAATAATCAGTCAAAGAGTTTTCTTCCTATTGTTTTGTTTCTTATGTGTTTTCTTCTACTTGCAACTTGATCCATTCATTTTCAATTATGCAAGCTATATTTTTTTTGTTCTAACCTTAACCATCTGTGTTGTGTTGTGCACGTGCAAATCCTTCTACAACAAGTGAAATTTTCCTCAACCACTAGGAAAATCCCACCAAACAAGAAACCCTACAAATTCATCATGCACATAATGTGCCTTAAGGGATGTTTTGATTTTTTCCCCATAATTTATCTAAAAATTATAAAACCCCAATCTTAAATCAATTTTGGAGAGGTATTTCTCTCCTCTCATAACATCAAACCTTATTTAATGATACATGTCCTTATTTTTCTTATTCAACTATTTCTAATCAATACATAACCTTAATGTTTCATCCTTCTTTATCAAGATACCTATGCTCCCCATGGAAAAATTCTCAATACATATACCCTTTTTCAAGAAACTCATGTCATTGATTTTCAATTTAGATACCAATTATGGATTAGTAATCTCATATTGAGATTTGTAAGGAAGCTAAACCCCAAGAAAAATATTTATTTATAAATCTATCTTCCTCTTACAGAGTCTAATAGAATCCTCTAACATTTATAAACTCTTTCAAGACTCGAACCTTCCAAATTGTTGGCATTTATCCTTGCATGGATCAACCATATGTGCAAGAAATAATTGGTAGATCTTCTTGAAGCATATCTTAACTTGTAACGTTGAACATTGTATTAGAGATATTATTCTTTAAATGCTTTGAACCATCCTTGCATTCACCGTCATTAATATTATCATATAATATATCTATAGAGGATAATATGGGGTACCAAGGGGATAATCAATGTAATGCAATGAAAATCATGAAATAGGCCCACTTAGTAGATGTTGGGTAATAAATAGGACCAATAGGTAATCAAAGGAAATGATATAATAATAATGGGTAGGTGGCATTGACTTTCAAGAGTAATCACGGGAAAGTATAAATGCACATAAATATCGAAGTATTGGAGGGGGGTTGGATGTTATAATATGTAGCAAGCATGACTTGTGTAATCCTTCCATAAGGAGCATTTGATTGTGTTACCCTATCTTAAGAGTTTTTTTCTATATTTTTTGTGTTATTTATAGTGTAATTTTTTTTGAATTTACGAAGTTAAGAGTTTCTCTTCTATTATTTACATGTTAAGGTTTATTAAAAGTAAATAAATATGAGTAGCATTGAATTGGAGGGAGGTTGGATGTTATTGTATTGTAGCAAAAATGGATTGTGGAGTGATTCCCCATAGGGAATATTTGATGGTTTTACCCTAACTTAAAGATTCTTCTCTATAGTATTGTGTTGTCTATTGTGTGAATGTTATTGATATTTATGAATTTTAAGGGTTCTATCTTATTTTTTTATTCATTTTAATGGTTAAGGATCACCACACCAATGATCCCAATGAGTGCAATTTATGAACTAAGAGAATAGTGATTATACACATAATTAAGGTGTCCATTCAAGTTAATTCATATTTATTGGAAATTTTCGTAAAAACTTTCCTACTTTCCTTTTAACCTTATTCAAAAAATTAAACCAATGAAGGCATTAATATAATCTATCACAATAAATTTAAGTGCAACGTGATTGTGACTAGTTCCACAATCAATCAAAACATAAATAGATTGGCTACCAATCTTAACTTGGAGATAGACCATGGTGGACTGATAATCAACATAACCGTCTTCTGATATTACATAAATAATTTCCACATTGTTCAAACTTGTTGCCTCTTTTGCATTGTGGATAGTTCTAGCACTCCTTTGTTTCCTCTAGCAAACTTTTGTATAATACCTTGTGACACATTTCAGACATGTAGAATTAATTCCTCAACTATTATTCTAATGTATCTTCATTTCGAGTTCTAATTTGGGTTTTTATATTGGTTATACATATACCCTATTGTCTTAGAATATGGGTGGTTGTAAGCCTTTATGCCTTTAATATTACTTTCTCTTGTTCTTGTTGTTTCAACTAGTATGGAAGTCATGCATACTTTTGGCCCAATCAACATAGTAATTAGTCCAATCCTTAATTTAGATTTGACTTGTGCTCGTCATTCCAACTATTATGGAATTTCTATATACTTTTGGTGCAATTATTGCAATACTTAGTACTTTGGATGATGCAATCCTTGTAAAACTTAATCATTTGGATTGTCCAATCTTCATAGGACTTAGTTTCTTGATTGCTTCTATAAAGAATGAAGGTGCATGAATTGTATTTTATTTTTTTCTCATCATTTAAACTATTATATGATTCTAGTCCTATATAAGTATTATGGAAATATATGTACTTTTGGTCCAATATTGAGGATGCTTATAGTTTTTGGATTTCTTTCTAAAGAATTATGTTTCATGTAGTGTAAAATTGAACCCTTCCTATCCTTAAAGGTTTCAAAACCATCCTAAAAATGTGATTAAAAAACCATCAAGGAAATAATAATAACAACAACAACAACAATAACTCCATTATTTTTTTACAAAAGGAAACAAATTTTATAAAATTAAAAAATATAGCTACAACTTGGAAGGAACATCAAAACTATTCTAAGGTGTTTATTGGTGGGAGCCAAATATCCCTCAAGGGTTGGCTTGACTACTACCCTACTAGTATTATATATCTCTCTCCTTATTTATTAAGTTGCTTGTTTTTCATTTTGGTGCGTAAGTATTACCATTATTACATCACATTGCACACTCTTCTTTGTGTTTTCTTCACACTCCTAAACATGGAGTATAATGTATATACTCATAATATTTCAATTTCACAACAATCAATGTGAAAGATAAGGGTCACATATATGAATTACCCACTTCTCTACATCATTCCGAATTAAAAATCTCATTTTACCCATTTTTTGTTCATTAGGAATCAATTGAAATGGGGCTAATTTTTCCATAATTCCTATCCTCTTATTCCTATGTACATTTGATGAGAAAATTATTTGTCATCATAGATAATAAGGTTAATATATTATAGTAGTAATAGGTTAATTTTATTTTCATGTTGTTTTATCAATTCACATTGTAGTTTATGAATAGGAAACTGGAGTTTTTATTATGATGATTTCATTATTGAATAATTGCAAGCACATAGTGTGGCCTAGTATCCAATCAAGTATTAAAAATACTTTGATTTCCAATGATATATTGTGTATATGCATTGATAGAACTTATTGATAATATCTCCCTTGATACTATTAAGTTGAATATAAGAACATTGTGTTTTCTCCTTATTGTTGATTCCTCCCTAGGTATGGTTAGGTAAGATAAAGAGTCAACATGGTTGTGTGCATTCCATGGGTGAGTACACAGGCTAACTCTCTTATAGCAATTCTATAAGAATGAAAACATACATGTTCATCAACTTTACCCTTGGAACCAAGTACTTTTATGATCTCAACCTCATGGATAGCTACAATCTTCCCATTATAATTCACCATAGCTCTCCAGAAAGGATCAAGAAAATGCACATATGCAACTTGCATCAACAATTTAAATATGGGTTTCTATCTTTCTCTTTAAATGATGAATGAACATGGAAATGTCATGGTTTCCAAAAGTTTGTATTTTTCTATAGTATGCTTTAGTATTGTTACAAATGCTCCTATGGAAATCAATAGACATATAAACCCACTAATTTATTCCAAATATCTAAGAATGTGTGTCCTAAAGATTACAATTATACCTATGATGATCTTACCAACCTCATTGCGTACTCTAGACCTAATTATCTCATCAACTTTTGTAGGTTTTAAACCCATACAAAAATTACCTGCATACGAATTCTAAAACACAAAAAATAAACAATGCGAGAGAATAACACATAAAAGACATATACAAAGAGATTTTACACTAGATCCCAAAACTGGGACTACCATCTTGATTTTCCATTATGTTCCTTTCAATGTTACAATACATATTTATACATGTCGAAGCATCCAATACCATGGACTGAAAACCATCGTGTCCAAAACCATGGACCGAAAACCATCGCGTCCAAAACCATGTGCGAAAAACATGCAGAAAACCATAGGTAGGTCCACCCAACCTAATATAGGGTCCAAAACCAAAATTTTCTGAGGCACTGCCCCAGACCCCATAGAGTGGGGTTCCCTGCACCCCTCAAACCCACTGTGACTCCCCCTGCTGTGCAATAGGCACAACGAAGGGGGGTTTAACTATGTGGGCTAGTCATGGAAAGAATATAACACAACCCAACAACTTCTACCCTAATTGGAAACAAGATAGAATTATTTTATTTATTTTTTCAAAGAAATAATCGGAATTTTATTCAACCTGTAAACAAGGGAAAAAATTACATTATGTATATGGTGTTAAGGATTTGATCATATCAACCATTTGGTTTATGAACAATAAAAAGAAAACTATAAAAAATACATCAATTTGTTGGGGTTAAGTGTGATAATAATCACTTAACTTCCCCCTTTTCTTGACTTTTTTCCAAACCCCATGTTTGGGGTCAATTGTTACTATTTTCAATTGATTTCTAGTTTTATGCAGTGGATCTTCCTTATATGAATCCAAACTCTCATAAACATGAGTTCTCTTGATGCCCCCATGACCTTTTCATTGAGTGATTCCTCGTTTTGCTTCTTTGTTGCTTTGATCTCTACATGTTCAATGCCCTTCTAGATATTGGTCATGGTTTCTAGCTAGTTCACATCTCCTTTGGTTGCTTGGCTACCTTGTTGTGCTTGTGCATCCATATTTGGAGCATTCTCCACAGTCTCTTCTTCTTCTTCAGAAAGGTGGGGATTGAGTACCCTCCTTCCCTTTGGCTTATCAATCTGCCTCGTTTTCTTTTTTGGGATCTTTTTTTCCTATGTGCATGTGTTCTGCAAATGTCTTGTTTGAAAACAAATTCAGCATCTAAATGACATGTTCTCATAGTCTAATACCTAGGTCCACTGAAAAATTTCATGTTTTAGTTTGATATGATCAGGTATACCTTTCTCGAGGTCTATCTCTACACATATTTTGGAAAATGTGAAGATATATTTTTATGTTCTGTCAAAGTCCATTTTTAAAATTTTTCCCATAGTATTTCCAATATCCTCTAGGATTTGATGGTGCTAGAAAGGAAATGAGAGATTTGGTAATCTCACCCAAACCGACATTGTTGTAACCACCATGCCTATGGCATCAAAATTAGGAAACCATGGGGTAATGAAGAGCTTGAATCTAACAAGATTTAAATACCTCTACCTTCATGGTTTAAATACCTCTTGGTCCTACTCCTATAACATTTAAGATCAAAGTTACTCATAAAAGTGTAGTTGTAATTTGTAGATCATACTTTTTTGCATGCATATGCATTACTAGTAGTTATACTATCATATACATGAAAATTTCAATATATATTTATGTTGCATTGGAAGATAATTAATGTTAAAATGAATGGAGGTATTTTGTAAGCCATGCTCAACTAGAATCTTGTTATTTTGTTTCACTATGGGTACTAAAATTGTTCAACATGTTATGTTAGATGTGTGGTTTCACATGGTAAAATAATGCTTTTGCAGGGATTCATTTTGTATTTCATAGAAGTGTTAGACCAAAGATCACACTAAGAGGGACAGGGGGGTGAGCGAAACATAATAACCAATCAAATGGGAACTGAACCAAGTTCTCCCTTTTTTGGAGGTAGCAAAAATCATCAGATTTTGAAAAGTGTTGATTCAAACTAGCCCGTTTATTTTGGAGCATACTTTTGATACTCTAAATTTTCTTTGCACATCTTTTTTAAAATGTTAGAGATTTTCATGCCAATTTTGAAAAGTGTTGATGCAGCATCAACCCCTCCTTTTTGTTTTCTTATTTGTGACACTTTAATCTTTTTGATATATTAAATATAGACATATTTTTTTTAAATGTTGGTGATTTTCATACGAATTTTGAAAAGCATCAACCTCATTTTTATTTGGGAATATTTTTTACACTTCAAATTTTCTTATGTTCTAAGTATGCACAATTGTTTTTTAAATATTGATTATTTAACCATTTTTCAAGTTGTCTTATTCCTCTTCTTGTTTTCCATCCTAAGATGTTTATTTTTTAAGAGTTTTTCAAACTTGTGTTCTTTTTATGTTTTTTGCAACAAAAGATAAAATTATAATGAAAATTATAAATTTTTTCAAAGTTAAAAATTACCAATAATAAAATTATTATTTTGAGGTTAGTAATTTTTATATGTTTATATAATCGTTAATTAATACTTCAATAGACATAAAATAATTATCGCTAATAACAATAATTTTAAACACCCAACAAAAAATACACATTTTTCCTATAGATATAATTAAAAAAATATGTATTTCAGGACATTATTTCTAAAAATAACATGTTAAAAAAAAATTAAAAACTATGAAAAAATTGAATAAAAAAAGTTGGAAAAATAACAAACTTTATGATATTTATATACAAAGATGATGACATTTGAAGTTTTTTTTCCTATAACAATGCTATAATAATGAAAACATCCATGTTCATCAACTTTACCCTTGGATTCAAGTACTTTTATGATCTCAACCTCATGGATAGCTACAATCTTCCCATTCCAATTCACCATAGCTCTCCACTAAGGGATCGATAAAGTGCACATATGCAACTTGCATCAATGATTTAAATGTGGGTTTCTATCCTTCTCTTTAAATGATGAATGAACATGGAAATGTCATGGTTTCCAAAAGTTTGTATTTTTCTATAGTATGCTTTAGTATTGTTGCACATGCTCCTATTTCAATCAATAGACATATAAACCCACTAATTTATTCCAAATCTTTAAGAATGTGTGTCCTAAAGCTTACAACTATACCTATGATGATTTTACCATCCTCACTCCCTACTCTAGACCTAATTATCTCATCAACTTATACCCTAATTGGAAACAAGAGAGGATTATTTTATTTATTTTTCAAAGAAATAATCAGAATTTTATTCAAATTGTAAACAAGGAACAAAATTATATTATGTAGATGTTGTTAAACATTTGATCATATCAACCATTTGGTTTATGAACAATAAAAAGAAAACTATAAAAAATACATCAATTTGTTGGGGTTAAGTGTGATAATAATCACTTAGCTTCCCCCTTTTTCCTTTCTTTTTTTAAAATTTTTTCCAAGCTCCATGTTTGGGGTCAATTATTACTATGTCCAATTGATTTCTAGTTGTCAACAATGGATCTTATTTATATGAATCCAAACACTCAGAAACCTGACTTCTCTTGGTGCCCCCATGCCCTTTTCATTAAGTGATTCCCTGTTTTTCTTCTTTGTTTCTTTGATCTATACCAGTTCAATGCCTTTCTAGATACCAGTCATGGTTTCTAGTCAGTTCGCATCTCATTTGGTTGCTTAGCTACCTTTTTGGGCTTCTGCATCCATATTTAGAGAATTCTCCATAGTCTCTTCTTCTTCTTCTTCTTCTTAAGAAAGGTGGGGATTGAGTACCCTCCTTCCCTTTGGCTTATGGGTCTGCCTTGTTTTCTTTTTTGGGATTTTTTTTTCCTATGGGCATGTGTTCTACAAATGTCTTGTTTGAAAACAAATTCAACATCTAAATGACATGTTCTCATAGTCTAATACCTACGTCTACTAAAAAATTTCATGTTTCAATTTGATATGATCAGGTAGACCTTTCTTGAGGTCTATCTCTACACATATTATGGAAAATGTGAATATATATTTTTTTGTTCTATCAAAGCCTATCTTTTTAAATTTTCTCATAATATTTCTAATATCCTCTAGGATGTGATGGTGCCAGAAAGGAAAGGGGAGATTTGGTAATCTTACCCAAACTAACATTGTTGTAACCGCCATGCATATGGCATCAAAATTAGGAAACCATGGCATAATGAAGAGCCCGAATCTAACAAGATAAAACTATTTTATCATCTACCTTCATGGTTTAAATACCTCTTGGTCCTTCTCTCCTATAACATTTAAGATCAAAGTTACTCATAAAAGTATAGTTTTAATTTGTAGATCATGCTTTTTTTGTATGCATATGCATTACTAGTAGTTATACTATCATATACATGGAAATTTTAATATATATTTATGTTGCATTTCAAGATAATTAATGTTAAAATGAATGGAGGTATTTTGTAAGCCATGCTCAACTAGAATCTTGTTATTTTGTTTCACTTGGTAATAAAATTGTTCATCATGTTATGTTAGATGTGTGGTTTCACATGGTAAAATACTTTTTTTGTAGGGATTCATTTTGTATTTTCATAGAAATGTTAGACTGAAGATAGCCCAAAGAGGGGCAGTGGGTGAGTGAAACACAATAACCAATCAAATGTGAAGTGAACCGAGTTCTCCATTTTTTGGAGGTAGCAGAAAATAATCCAATTTTGAAAAGTGTTGATTCAAAATACCCCCTTTTTTTTAGCATATTTTTTATACTTCAAATTTTCTTTTCATAATTTTTAAAAATGTTAATGATTTTCATACTAATTTTGAAAAGTGTTGATGCAGCATCAACCCCCTTTTTTTGCTTTTTTTGACACTTTAATTTTTTTGTTATATTAAGTATGGATATTTTTTTAAATGTTGGTGATTTCATACTAATTTTGAAAAGCATCAACCTCTTTTTTATTTGGGAATATGTTTCACACTTCAAATTTACTTATGTTCTAGGTATGCACAATTTTTTTTAAATGTTGATTATTTAACCATTTCTCAAGTTGTCATATTTCTCTTCTTGTTTTCCATCCTAAGATGTTTGTTTTTAAGATTTTTCCAATCTTGTGTTTTTTGTTGTTTTTAGCAATTCTTTTCATAATGAAAATTTCAATTTTTTTTTAAAGTTAAAAATT